>OZ007580.1:44357102-44504602 GCA_963931925.1 Onchidella celtica
GCTCGATCCCACCGACCATACGATCAGGGACATAAAAATTTGAGACAAATCCAAAAATTCCAATATGCCTGCACGGGGGCACGGTGGTCAAGACGCAAGGTGCTCGCCTCTCACGCCGAAGGTACCGCGGGTTCAGATCCCGGTCTGTGCAGGTATGTCGGAAATCGAGGACATGACAAAGGTACGCATACGTAGTAAATACTCTGCCAGCGACCCTACGAAAATCCGACCCAAAGGATAGGTGTCAAGTTTGTTCAGAGGAATGACATCGTTCCTACATAGATCGGCTGATTACGATACTGCGCCAACGTCGGTTTGATGTAGGGAATCCGTAACTTTTGTAGGCAACTCTACCAACCCTACGGAAATCCTGTACAAATCTGCCACGTAGGCATGCTGGCTGGGTACGGCTCCTTTCCCCCTCTATTTACCATTTCATACATTCCAGGAATTTTTCAGTGCGACTTCCTATATTACTCGGGTGTCCATATTTGTGATAGACTTAGAACCTCTGACTGGGTGTCACACTTGACAACTGAAGGAAATGGTTTCGAGCCCTCGGCCCTTGGGGGCCATGAGTGACAGAAAGAACAAACTAAACCACAAAAGAAAGGGAGTGGGGGCCCCGAGTGCAGTTTAGATCCTACGTCTTGATATCGGAAGTGAAAACAGCTGAAGAAATTTGAATACAGGAATGAGTAGAGGACAAGAAGCGACCGCTTCCTCCAGGTAAAAAAAAAGGGCGGGGGGGGGGGAGAACTTTGGGTGGAGGAGAGGAGGTCACACTTCCTCACTCAAGAAAGGAAGGAAGAAGGCAGGAAGTGGGTGAATCTTGGTTGTCTTTCAAGGCCAGGGTAGCCTGTCTATGTTCAGAACAACAAGGGGGGGGGGGGGGGAGAACTTTGGGTGGAGGAGAGGAGGTCACACTTCCTCACTCAAGAAAGGAAGGAAGAAGGCAGGAAGTGGGTGAATCTTGGTTGTCTTTCAAGGCCAGGGTAGCCTGTCTATGTTCAGAACAACAAGGGCGGGGGGGGGGGGGAGAGAACTTTGGGTGGAGGAGAGGAGGTCACACTTCCTCACTCAAGAAAGGAAGGAAGAAGGCAGGAAGTGGGTGAATCTTGGTTGTCTTTCAAGGCCAGGGTAGCCTGTCTATGTTCAGAACAACAAGGGGGGGGGGGGAGAGAACTTTGGGTGGAGGAGAGGAGGTCACACTTCCTCACTCAAGAAAGGAAGGAAGAAGGCAGGAAGTGGGTGAATCTTGGTTGTCTTTCAAGGCCAGGGTAGCCTGTCTATGTTCAGAACAACAAGGGGGGGGGGGGGGGGGGGGAGGTATTTCATTCATCTTCCTCACCAGAAGAACATGCCTAGAAATAAGTGCCAGAGCGGAAAAAGGGTGGAAAGCAGGTGGCCCTGCTCTAAAGAGTGGAAAGGGCTGTGGGTGGAAGATGAATGTTGTTAAGTCTTCCGTATGTAAATACGTGGATCTCTGACCTTCAAAATAAATAAAAATGGGGGGAAAAAAAATTCAAAGATTAGACTAGATAGAATGAGCAGTAAATATGCGGCTCACATGTGCCTATAAATGCACTCTTCACCAGGGCTACCTGACCCACACCACTCATCCCACCCCCCCTTTCCGCCTACAACATGCCCCCCCCCCCAAAAAAAAACCTGTTCTGCCACTCTCTTCGGCCCTTATCCACCACACAAAACCCATACCATCCCTACCCCCTACCCCAACATAGCTCTTGACACCCCTACCCTCTAGCCCAACATAGATCTTGACACCCCCCCCCCAACATTATTATATTATTATTTTATATAGCGCATAATTTTTTTTAATGCTCTATGCGCTTTACAGAAGCAACATGTCAACCACAGAGCAGAATGGAGCGTCGGCGGAGCGCTCAATACAGTACATTGCTTCTTTCTCTCTCCCTGTCTCGCTCACTCTCTCTCTCTCTATCTCTCTCTATCTCAGAGCAAATTGTAACGCAGCCAGTTGGGCGCAGTTCACAACTCACAACAGTTCACAACTCACAGTACAAATAATATATGTATTTGAATATTTATCAATACAATAATATATATTTAATAATGAATAATAAATTTTGTTGTTGCTGGTGGGAGGATGATACGGATAAATTTTAATCTATTAATTTCAATTTTGCCCGGGCAGCGGTCTGTTCGGCCTGCTCTTTACAATTTCCAACTGCCAAGGTATCTTTAACGTGCACACGGGCCCTCCGAATTTTTTCGTCCTTATCCGAGAAGACTAGGTACTCGATCCTACCCCCCACCCACCCCAATAGGATCAGAGACTTGAAAATATTATGAGAAAAATTCCAATTTCCAACATGCCTGCACTGTCCGGGTTTAGAACCCGGGACCCTTGGCATGAGAGGCGAGCACCTTGCCTCTAGACCACCTTGTCCCCAACATACACAGACCCAAACAGCCTGACCCACACGTCTCCCCCTCTGGCCCCTTATCCACCACATACGAACTTATCTTGTTTACCCAGAACTGCCTGTACGTGTTATCGTGGAATATTTCCTGGGAGAACACGCCAGTACGTCACTGTCTATATCAAGTATCAGTGGTTCTTTAACTCAAATCCTCATGCCCTGATCATTTGCCCCCGTCCTGACCTGAGCCTGATATTATAAAAACCACAGAAAAACTGTGGGGGTGGCAGCAAGGCTATAGGCACTGTCAAATCTTGGCAAAAAGAGAAAGTTGTTTGTGGCCGAACCAAGCGTAATTTTACCACATCTTGGGATTTTTAAAAATCTTCTCCAGAGCCCAAAGCGCGGGCGCACATACTCCACCAGCCCCATCCACAAAAACTCACTCACGCAGAATAATTTGTGCGTCTGTGTCAAAGTGCTCCCCACCGACTTCCTATGCGCGGCCTCCAAAGTTATTAAAGTCCGTGTAGCGGGGCTGAAATATTGCACAGCCTCGACCGGGAACGAGAAAATCATCACAACTTTGCCGTGGTATGGATAAAAACTGTCTCCGCCACACACAAAAAAAAACCCCAAAGAAACGAAAACCCTTAATTATATAGGAGAAGCAACAAAAATTATTTAAAAACTCGGCTGCGCCCCGCTTTATCCAGAAGTTAATTTTTGCTCTCGGCAATTCGCTTCAACAAGACATTATAGCTAGATGTGTGCCATATTTTGACTAAGGTCCCATACCATCTGCTTAGGTCTCTATTTCAGGAGGTTTCGCTGCCATTGGCATTTACACCTCACTTTTCTTGGTTTTGTTTCTCTTGTTGTGCTAGGGATTCCTTGTTTTTTAGAATTTTTACCCGGGCAGCGGCCTGTTCGGTCTGCTCTTTTCGACTTCCAACTGCCAACGTATCTGTAACGTGCGCAAACGTGCACACGGGCCCTCCGAATTTTTCGCCCTTATCCGAGAAGACTAGGTGCTCGATCCTACCTACCATAGGATCAGGAACAGGAAAATAGGAGAAAAATCCAAAAATTCCAACATGCCTCCTACACCGACCTGGATTCGAACCCCGTGCCATCGGCATGAGAGGCGAGCACCCTGCCTCTAGGCCACCGTGTCCCATGCCATCTTACTTCAGGTAATAATTTGTGTCTGTTATTGAGTTAGGATGATAAGTTTATGTGTTAATGCGTTAGATGTGTGTACCACGTATGTGCTCTTTAACGCTCTGTGAAAATGACTTGTCCTCATGGGGGAACAAAATGATTCTCGCCTTGTCTTATTCATTTTGCAATTTCTGTTTCATAGTCAACAAATCGTCATGGTGCTGACATTTTGGCCTAAGTCATTTTTTGGCACTTCTGAGAAAATCACCACAAAAAAAAAATGTATTTATTCCTTTGCAATGAGGTCAGACTTAGGCCAAAATGACTCTAGGTAAAAGTGGCCATCATCCACGTTGGACTGAAACAACCCCAGAACCAAAATGGCCTATTGTCACGAGTGGAGTGAGTGCAATTAAGGGGATTGCTACAGAGCGGGTGTAGAGTAAGAAAGGCTCACAGTAGACAGCAAGTTAAGCGTGCTGTTGTGAGTAGTGGGGGCGGGGTCTGAAGGAGGCGAAAGCGCGGTATTACTATCACTGCAAGTTAGAAGGTCCTAGGGATCGGACCTGTGAATAAAAGCCCATCGGGCGGACATAAAGGGGAAGCAGTCGAGAAGACTAGTGAGAGTCTTTCCAGTTATGACTGGTATGTAGAACGTTGATTGATTATTATGATTGATGTATTATATTATATTCGTCTATTACCATGATGTGAATAAGTATATGTGAGGAATGTGGAAGTCCTTGATATTGGATATAGCAATGTGCGCCACGAGCGATAGATGAAAGTGAGTTCATGGATTTGTAGCGCGAGTGAGTAGTGTGTACTCCGATGGAGGTGTGTTACCGTAAGATGTGTGGTGAGTGGAAGGTGAACTAGTGTGTGTACGTTTCATGGGTTGTAAGGAGAGGTGGAGTGAATAGAAATGGTAGGGTATTATACCAATGTAATGTTATTCTTGTAGGTGTCGGGGACGGGCCGCAGAGCCACCTCGATGAGCACAGGGGATAGGCCAGCATAGGGCCGGAGGCCACACATAGGCCAGAAGTGAGGCTGTCAGTGCAGGACAGTAGAGGCACATAAAGTCGTGGCAGTCAGGCCACGGACAGGGACGTAGATATGAGAGTGAATGAGATACTATATTGTTGCCATGTTGATAGGCTAGTGAACTGATATTATGTTGTTGCCATGTTGATGGCTATGGAAATAATAATGTGTTATTGCCCTGCGGAGGTGCTAGGGGAGTGCTAAGGTGTATGACAATAGGAAGGTGATATTGAGAGACTGCGGTGCCAGTGAATCATTAATGTACTATTAAGACCCTGAGGGGAGAGGCTGAGGCCGAAGTGCCTTTAGGAGAGACTACCGGATTGTGGATCCGAGGGAGCGTGTGTGTGAGAATAAGGCCGTTGTACGGCAGTCATTTCAATAATATAATATATGTAATTGCGCTATTATATGTATAATTATGTTTAATAAATGTGTGAGTCTGATGGATTGTTCTGTTAAGTGTTAACTTGTTTGTTCGTGATTGTTGTCCTGTCATAACTTATTACATCTCCCAGTCTGGGATTTGTGACATTGGGGGCTCGTCCTGTTTACCTGTGGTCATTCTGACATTCTGTATTCGTTATATCTAGTTGTTTTTCTGTTGTGCTAGGAATTCATGCTGTTGTCTTTGTTCGTGGGATGAATGGAATTTTCATGATATGATTTATGTATATTTATGAATATGTATTGATGCATGTATTTTGATGAATATGTATTAATGTGTACTTAAATTTCTGCAGAGTGTGCGCGCAGCCTGAGGAGACAAGCAGCCAGAGCTCCGATTAAAGGGAGGAGTTTTACTCAAAATTTCGGAAGTTAAGTGGAAGTCAAAATTTTTGTGCCCTGGATTTTGGGCTGTTCCTTTGATCTGTCTTTTTCCCTGTTTTTGCTGTTTTTGTTGTCGTTATTGATTATACGGGCGGTGGCGCGGGTTTGCTGTGTTGAACTTAGTTTATCCTTTTAAAAAGGTGTGGTAAACTTTGGAACTTCGTTCATCACAGTGACCAGTTCTGTAGGGACCTGTATTTTTGTTTAGTTGTAGCGTCGATATCTTCTCTGTTCGGCAGGAAGACGTATTCTCTTGTCCCTCTTTCTTCCCTATCTGTAGATACGTTCCTTTTTTTCAGACTCTGTTCTTGTTTGTACCGTGTAGTATAATCGGCGTAGTAGGTTGCATTTTTTTCCATTATAGTTTTTTTTTGTAGAAGCTTTGTCCTAGTCTGGTTCGTTGTCCTTGACGTACTTGTGGTCCTTCTACTGAATTTTCTCATTCTTATCTTTTCCTTTCGTTTTGTTATTTAATAGTGCTAGACATTTTATAAACATACAATTAGTTAGAGAGAGTAGGCTGTAGAATGTTTAGTTAGGGGTGTTTCTGAATTGTATTTGGGTTTTGTTATATCTGGTGTGATCTCAGGTCTCTGGTCGTGTCGTTAGTGATCATACCGACAGGTTAGCCGTTTTTATAATACATACCATAAGCATAAATCTGTGAAATGGCAGAACTCCAACAATTAATGAAGTTGGGTAAGGAACTTGGCCTTGAGGGAGAAGAGCTACGCGGCTGGATTAAAGAACAGCAGGCGGATTTGCGCGATGAGCGTGCTAAGGATAGAGAGCGAGAAAAAGAGGCTCAAGAGCGACAGAGAGAAGAGGAAAGAGAGGCTAAGGCTCAGCAACAAGAAAGAGAGGCTAAGGATAAGGAACAGGAAAGGGAGTTTAAGCAACAGGAAAGAGAGGCTAAGGAACGGGAGCAGGAGAGGGAGTTAAAGTTAAGGGAGATAGAAGCCCAAGAGCGGGAGATAGAGGCTAGGGATAAGCAACAGGAGAGAGAGGCGCGAATAAGAATCGCCGAGTTGGAAATCAAAAAGAGTGCGCCAACAGAAACAGTTGAGCGGCAGGTACACAATAAAGGTGGCGTTAGGATTAAGCTCCCTACGTTCGACGACCGGAAGGACGACATAGACGCCTTCCTTTACAGGTTCGAACTGAACGCACAATTGCAATGGGGGGAAAATAAGGAATTATGGGCCACGTACCTGGCATCGCTATTGCAGGGGCGAGCGTTAACCTACTTTAAAGAGCTACAGCGCGAAGACGTGCAAGATTACGATAAGCTGAAGGCTTTGCTGCTTCGCCGATTTGCGCGTACCGAGGAATATTTCCGGGAGCAGTTTAGGCGAGCACGTGCAGATACCAGGGAGGACTTTGCTGCCTTCGTCGCGAGACTAACGGAGTATTTCGCGAACTGGGTAGACTTGGCGCATGTGGGCACGGATTTCGCTAAACTGAAAGACCTAATGATCCGTGACCAGCTGTACGCGTCGTGCCACAAAGATCTGGTGGCTTTCCTGAAAGAGAACGAACCCGCGACGGTGCAGGAGGCGTCTAAGTTGGCGGAGGCATACCGTACGGCGCACCCGTCCAAACCAGTCGCCAGGGCGTACGTCCAAGATGCTGGGTACGTCGCCGTTGTCGAAGGGTCGCCGGCAGGACTTAAGGACAGGTCGCGTCAGCGTGGTGCCTATAGTGGGCAAACCCAGGGGCAGCGTAGGGGCTATCACCAATCCCCTGCATATGGACCCGGTAAGTTTGACCGAGCAGGAGGGCTAGGTCGCGGTAATGGCCGGGGGCGAGTTGTGACCTTTGCCGATGACCGACGGCATAGGGACTCTAGTTCCGGTCGCGAGGGGTCACGGGGACCCAGGCCTAGGGCAGCACAGGGAGCGGAGTGTTGGACTTGCGGACGCGTGGGTCACTTTTCGCGCGAGTGTAGGGCCGCGAAGTGTTGGAACTGCGGAAGAGCAGATCACATCAGCGTGAACTGCCCTGCAGGTAGGATAGCGGCGAACGTGGACAGTAGCTCCAGTCCATGCTCCCCAAATAAATTTCATCATGCGGCTGCGTGTGTTACATCGGACAACGGAGGCGGACAGTATTCTAAGTGTCCCAGTTGTGAGAAGTTATTATCTTCCGGTGTTTTACCTTGTGGGAGAAAGATCCCCGTTATAAATTCATGTCATACAGGAGGTGGTCTTAGGGTTTATCCGGGGTTTGTTGGGGACGAACCGGTCTCGGTTTTACGAGATACGGGATCTACCGTTGTGGGAGTGCATAGGGACTGCATTCGGGATTCACAGCTTACAGGTGAGACTGTCCCGTGCATCCAATTTTCGGGGGCCATTGAGAAATTACCCATGGCAAAAATAATGATAGATACACCTTTCCTTAGCGGGGAAGTCGAAGCAGTCGTTGGTTGTTTTCCAGGCGCCCAGCTCATCATTGGGAATGTATCCCGGGTAGGTTCCCCTTCCGATGAGAACGTGCAAGCATGGTCGCAATCAAAAGGTATTGACTTTTGCGCCGCGGTCGAAACACGTCGACGGGTAGCGGATAAAGATAAGACTAGACCTTTGGCGACGCCAGCGGTCAACCTAGATATCACGCCAGAGCGCTTGGCGAGATTACAAAGGGAGGACCCATCATTAAACCCATGTTTTGGGGAAGCGCGAACCGAGAAAACGAGGAGATATAAGAACGGGTCGTCCTCCTTTATTGTTCAGGCGGGCATTCTGTTCCGTAAGTATGTAACGGTGTCCTCCATTTTAAAGCAGGTCGTTGTGCCAGCGTTGCTGATCGCAACAGTATTGCATTTGGCGCATGATGTCCCATTAGCGGGTCATATGGGGATAGCTAGAACCAAAGAAAGGGTTCTTAAAAATTTTTACTGGCCATCGATCCACAGAGATGTGCAGGTCTATTGTAAGACGTGCAGTGCGTGCCAAAAGACGACGCATAAGGGTCGTACACCCCAGGCCCCTCTTCAGAAGATCCCCACGGTCTCGGAACCGTTTAAAAAGGTCTCGATAGACCTTGTTGGCCCCATTCACCCAGCGACCGATAGGGGGAATCGATTTTTCTTAACGGTCATATGTAATGCTACGAGATGGCCAGAGGCGGTTCCTCTGCGGACCATAACGTCTGAGGCAGTCGCGGAAGCGTTGTTTGCAATTTTCGCTAGGGTAGGAATACCAGAGCAAATTCTGTCTGATAGGGGCGCGCAATTTACGTCGCAGATGATGAAGGAATTGTTCCGCTTATTCAGTATACAACCCATCACTACCACCCCTTATCATCCGCAGGCTAATGGCATGTGCGAGAGATTGAACTCGACGTTGAAGTCGATGCTGCGTAAGGTAGCTGCTGATCGCCCTAAAGATTGGGATAGATATATCCCCGCAGTGTTATTCGCGTACAGAGAGGTACGGCAGGAGTCAACGGGATTCTCGCCGTTCGAAATGATGTACGGTCGTAGTCCCAGGGGCCCAACTGATGTTCTTCGGGACATGATGACGTCGCCATCATCGGGAGACGATGAGCAGATTTCGGTGTTTCAGTACCTTGTTGATTTAAGAGAAAGACTATCTTCAGCGCGCACTATAGCAGAAGAAGCTTCTGGTATCGCTTCGAAAAGAGCAAAAGACTATAAAGATAGAGGTTCCAAACTGAGAATTTTTAAGCCAGGAGACAAGGTTCTGTTGTTGTTACCTACGGACCATAATAAGTTATTGATGACATGGAAAGGTCCTTATGTTATTGAGCGAGTTGTTTCAAAGGTAGATTACGCTATCCACATTGATGGAACGAGTAAGGTTTTCCATGTTAATATGCTACAGAGATTTTATGAGAGACCACAGTATCTGTGTGCACAGACAAGACCAGAGGAGACTGTCTTCTCTATTGCTTGTACGGGGGTCGTAGACCAGCTGGACTGTGACGTAAGCGACACCGAGGCGCAGGAGGAGTTACAAATTCAATTGCCGGAGTTAACTCCGACACAAGGTTACAGGGACGTAAAAATTAACCCTGACCTTACGAGTTCAAGGAGTAGGGAACTTGAGACCCTGTTAGCGTCATTTCCGGATGTTGTTACGGATTTGCCGGGTCGCACTACGGTGATCCAGCACCAAATAAAGTTGACTTCCGATAAGCCAGTATTTCTTAGACCGTATCCGTTGCCTTTTTCTTCGAGGGATAGGGTCATAAAGGAAGTTGAGTCAATGTTGAAGTTAGATGTGATAGAACCATCAACATCGCCGTATTCATCACCCATCGTCCTCGTGAAGAAACTTGATGGATCGGTGCGGTTCTGTATTGATTTTCGAAGATTGAACACTATTACGGTAGGCGATAGGGAGCCTATTCCGTTTCAGGAGGAATTAATAGCTTCATTGGCCGGGTCCACGTGGTTTTCCAAGATAGATTTGACGAAAGGGTATTGGGAAATCCCGCTTACTGAGGAGTCTAAACAATACACGGCGTTCCAAACGCCCATTGGATTATTCCAATTTAAGGTCATGCCATTTGGGTTGGTAAACGCACCAGCGACGTTTGCACGATTAATGAGATTGGTGTTGAAGGACATACCTAATGTCGTGTCATTCTTTGATGATATAGCATGCCATACGTCGACATGGTCTGATCATATTCAGACACTAACAGTAATTTTTCAACGATTACGCCATTTTGGGTTAACTGCTAAACCCGCAAAGATGGATTTGGCATGTCCAGAGATAATATTCTTAGGACATATTGTGGGTAGAGGTGTTCAGAGACCTGAAGAAACAAAAATTGACAAGTTAGTAGGGTTGCAAATCCCTAAAACAAAGAAACAAGTCAGAAGCTTAGTGGGAATTTTAAATTATTACAGAAAGTTCATTCCAAATTTTTCCTCCTTGTCATCTTCTCTTACTGACCTTACTAAGAAGGGACAACCCGATAAGGTCCAGTGGACGTCTGAATGTCAGACATCATTTGATAATTTGGTGACAGCATTATCATCGTCACCCATTCTGATATTACCCGATTTTCGATCTAATTTTATCCTCAGAACGGATGCGTCGGACTCTGGTGTCGGCGCTTGTCTTCTACAGGAGAAGAACGAATGTCTCCATCCTGTATGTTATGTCAGTAGCAAGTTATTGCAGAGAGAAAGAAAGTATTCTGTGATAGAGCGTGAGTGTCTTGCCATTGTCTGGTCCGTCCAGAAACTAGGACGTTATCTCATGGGACGAGAATTTTGTATCCAGACAGACCACAAGCCACTGACATTTTTGTCGAAGAATCGTTCGTCCAGCCCACGCTTGTCTAGATGGGCATTGGCTTTGCAGCCGTATACCTTCGTTATTCAACCAATTCCAGGAACCAGCAATCATATCGCCGACTACCTTAGTCGAGCCTAGGGGAAGATTTCAGGAGCTTATACATCGGAGGACAGGAACATTGACAGGATCTGTGTGAATGAGTCGACTTTAAAATATTGACATTATAAATATGATATGAAGAATGGTTGATAGGTTGAATGGTTTTTGATTCTGTATTAGATATGGTGGTTAGTTAGCTATTCATGATGTGACACATATATGCATATTGCAGGCCATATTGATCCCCATATTTTCCCCTGATTTCGGTATTCTATATACTAGGGGAACTGCTAGGTCATTTTCTAGTGTAGGTATTGCTCACGCTCACTCGTTGACAGTCATCTTGATGCGATTTGAAATTAATTGCATTAATTTTTTTGGGGTGGGGGATGATGTCACGAGTGGAGTGAGTGCAATTAAGGGGATTGCTACAGAGCGGGTGTAGAGTAAGAAAGGCTCACAGTAGACAGCAAGTTAAGCGTGCTGTTGTGAGTAGTGGGGGCGGGGTCTGAAGGAGGCGAAAGCGCGGTATTACTATCACTGCAAGTTAGAAGGTCCTAGGATCCGGACCTGTGAATAAAAGCCCATCGGGCGGACATAAAGGGGAAGCAGTCGAGAAGACTAGTGAGAGTCTTTCCAGTTATGACTGGTATGTAGAACGTTGATTGATTATTATGATTGATGTATTATATTATATTCGTCTATTACCATGATGTGAATAAGTATATGTGAGGAATGTGGAAGTCCTTGATATTGGATATAGCAATGTGCGCCACGAGCGATAGATGAAAGTGAGTTCATGGATTTGTAGCGCGAGTGAGTAGTGTGTACTCCGATGGAGGTGTGTTACCGTAAGATGTGTGGTGAGTGGAAGGTGAACTAGTGTGTGTACGTTTCATGGGTTGTAAGGAGAGGTGGAGTGAATAGAAATGGTAGGGTATTATACCAATGTAATGTTATTCTTGTAGGTGTCGGGGACGGGCCGCAGAGCCACCTCGATGAGCACAGGGGATAGGCCAGCATAGGGCCGGAGGCCACACATAGGCCAGAAGTGAGGCTGTCAGTGCAGGACAGTAGAGGCACATAAAGTCGTGGCAGTCAGGCCACGGACAGGGACGTAGATATGAGAGTGAATGAGATACTATATTGTTGCCATGTTGATAGGCTAGTGAACTGATATTATGTTGTTGCCATGTTGATGGCTATGGAAATAATAATGTGTTATTGCCCTGCGGAGGTGCTAGGGGAGTGCTAAGGTGTATGACAATAGGAAGGTGATATTGAGAGACTGCGGTGCCAGTGAATCATTAATGTACTATTAAGACCCTGAGGGGAGAGGCTGAGGCCGAAGTGCCTTTAGGAGAGACTACCGGATTGTGGATCCGAGGGAGCGTGTGTGTGAGAATAAGGCCGTTGTACGGCAGTCATTTCAATAATATAATATATGTAATTGCGCTATTATATGTATAATTATGTTTAATAAATGTGTGAGTCTGATGGATTGTTCTGTTAAGTGTTAACTTGTTTGTTCGTGATTGTTGTCCTGTCATAACTTATTACATCTCCCAGTCTGGGATTTGTGACACCTATGTTAATGAATAAGAGGCCATTACAGAAAGTTTTATTTCCAGGATAATGGTTTGACACTTTTGAATGATTTTTACATTAATAGATGCACCATGGATAGGTTAGCACCATGATGAAATGTAACTATTGGTCGTACAAATTTATAGCCAAGACTGTATTGCACATTTCATTCAATAAAGCACAGTATTTGAATCTGACATTTTACCAGTTCCAATGAACCTTAATGTATTTCATTTTGCTCATAAGTTTGTTTTGTCCGTATTACGATTACCCACTTACTTTCCGATGGGTGCATAAGGTTTCTCCACCCGTCCATTGTTCTCGGTTGCGTCATCAAAAATACTGTAAGGTTTCTCCACCCAAACCATCGTATCGAATATTTATTATATCTCAAGAATGAGTAAGTGAATGTGAATGAATACAAAACATCTTCCCTCTGTGTTACGGGCTGGGGACCGTCACCCTAACCCTAACCCGTCACATATTATAAACTATTTCTTAATAATTATTTATATGTCGAAAGGAGAAATATAATCGAGTATCAACCAACACGGTATATCGATACTTGGGTGGAGAAACCTTGATTCAGGACTTTCAACATTGCAGCTGTTATGTCACGGGTGGAGAAACCTTGACACCCCCTTCCGATGCCCATCTAAAATTTATTTTCACATTTTTTTCAATTGGCATCCACTGGCTTGTGCTAAATATGCTTTTATTTGTACACTTTGCCATTTTAAGGTACATTACCTATAACAATGTTGGTTTTTTGTTGTTGTTGTTTTTATACATAATTATGTTTTGTTTTGTTTTTAAATGATGCTATACAGTGAATTTGACCTAGTTTTGAGTTTACGCCGTCTTTATTACGTACTACGGGCATTTTCCTGTTCATAGCCTTAACTCTTTGTGGACCAAGGCGCAATTTTTACGTCACAATCTTTCCAAATAATGACTGGCAAAGACTGAGTCATGGAGCTTGATGTTGGTTTGTGCAGCACTTCTGACACAACTATGCAAGAAACCTCTCCATAAATGGTACGTGTATTTTAATCTTTCTCATTCTGAAGCTGTTATTGGCGTAGGGGCTTACGAGTTCCCTTGGTAAGCAAAGAGTTAAATTTATAACATCTATATTGCCGGGTTGAAATACAGCAAAGCTTTGACGAAGACCAAACCAAATCACACCTTTAAGGTGTCCTCCGCTTACGTTGAAAACTTAACCCGTTTTGTGCCCGGCGTTCAATATTATCATATTACAGTACTTGAAATATGGGACTTAATGCCCAAATTATCTGACGAATTCACCAACACATAATTTTTCTTGAATTTATATTAGTTTTGTATTTATTTGACCATTTCAAATCAGCTTTTCTCCCCCCAGAATTTTTCGAAGAAAAAAAAACAAACGTAAGTTTGGGCACTTGATCAAACGTTCATCAACAAACAATTCAGTTGCCATGAATTAAGAACTCAACGCTTGGACAGTGGGGAACACAGCAGTCCTGACCTTAAACAAATAATCCCTTAAAAATCACTTCGCCACCTTATCTCATCCTTTTGTCTACCCTTCCCCCTCCCCCACCCCTTCTACCCCACCCGGTCCATTATCTCACTTTGCCTTGTTTGTTTGACTAGTTTATTTAACCACCACAAAGGAAAAGGAGGGGAAAATACAGATCGAAGTTTATTTAGCGATCAATTCTGGGGAGATCTGGGTTGGAAGGGGTGTATGTGGGCGGACAAACAGCGTTTTATCCCCGACTCTGGGAAGAGCACTTCAGCGTCTAAATACACCATTATCGGAACCAGCTGGGTATGTGTGTGTACGCCCGTGCGTGTGTGTATCTGTGTGAGATACGGGTATCTGTGTGAGAGACATACTGCTAAAATGTATACAGATTAGAGCCCCTTTTTTTAAGAAGCACTGTTAGAGTTTATCTTTCAAGGTTCCAAACACTAAAAACGAGAGACCATCCAATGATATTTTAGTTTTACAGTCTGTGTACCCTGTCCCAGTACAGAACGCTCCTGCGCGGGGACACGGTGTGTTTCCAGAGGCGGACCTGCATTTCTGGGACCCTGAAGCTTGAACTGTCATGGAGCCCCTTCGCAACAAGCAACAACTGGGCACCATCCAAAATACACTCATTATAAAAAGTTTCTTCAGCCCCCTTGCCCCCCCCCCCAGCATTTGGTACCCTAAAGTTTAAGCTTCATGAGTTTCGCAGTACTAGTAGAAGATCCGCCACTGCGTGTTTCACTGCTACATCAAACAGACCTTAATTTAGTATGTCCTCAATCACTGAGCCTACACACATCTTGCCGGCTTCCTAATGATTCTTCCAATCTTTACCTTTCTTGAGCTTCTAGGCTACTGGCGTACTGAGTCAATACTGTTTTGTCTTGATTTTGGTGTGGGGTCTGGACTATAAAGAAATTTCATGTGCATAATTATAGCTTTCAGAGATACTTTTTTTCGTTTTAGAAATACTTACAAACTACACACCGAATCGGGCTTGATACTTTGGCACACAATGGAGAAGCTCTATAAAAGTAGTGTGTCGTGTCTAATTCAGTTCAGTCAAAAAGTGGAGACAGAATCTTGTCATTTTAATGGGGCCATTGGCTCTACGCGCATACGGTAGTTGTTGCATCGGGCTGAGGAAATTCACACCGGCCTCACTTTTCAACATTATAATAATTGAGAGTGAACCCTGTCACGAATAGGTCTTGGATATATACAAGTCAAGCTCCAGTGAAGACTAGGCTGTCTAATTTCTCTTTCTCTCTCTCCCTAGTGGGATGGTTGGAGCGTCACGTTTTGCAGCTATAAATAGCACACGCAACCCACGCCAATGCACATTATCAACCGAGCGTGAAAGTCATTAATTTTTTAGCGCTTTTAAATTCTTTTACAGAAAAAAAGGCGAGTGTATACGTGGGGTGGGGTGAAAGTGGAGCATTATGAATAGCAAAGTGAAAATAAGGCACCACTGTTAGCAGCAACAGCGGGTTCGGATAAAGCCGCGTTTTCATGTGTACGGAAACGGAAACGGCAAAAAATACATCAAGCAGTAAAAAGAAAAAGTGTTTCCATGTGTACATATATATGGAAACAGCGCTGTGTTTAGGTCTTTATATTAGGAGGTTCGCTGCCCTTGGCATTTACACCTCACTTTTAGTTACTTGTTTATTTTTCTTGTTATGTTAGCGCTTAGTTTTGAGAATTTTGTCCGGGCAGCGGCCTTGCATGCCTGCTCTTCACGATTTCCAACTGCCAAGGTGTCTTTAACGTGCGCAACGTGCACACGGGCCCCTCCGAATTTTTCGCCCTTATCTGAGAAGACTAGGTGCTCGATCCTATCTACCTTAGGATCAGGGACAGGAAAGTATGAGAAAAATCCCCAAATTCCAACATGCTTGCACCGACCGGGAGGATTCGAAGCTTGCCTCTAGACCACCGTGTCCCCAACAAACATGGAAACCGCTTTTTCCGTACACTGTTTGTGTACTGTAGTGAACTTTTCTTTCGCTCGCCGCCGATTGGTTCGCGACGCCTGAAGTGCTCGCAGTGCAAATCAAAATCAGTGCTACCATCGCCACGGTTATGCGTCAGTCCTGACAACTAACATGGCCGATATCCGCAATGGGCCTACAGACAGAAGGAGACCCTACAAGAAGCGCCCACCAACCATCCCCTTATGTGGACTGACGTCGGCAAAAGCGTTGTTTTGTTGCCCATCATTCAGGACATCGTTCGATTTATCCGTCCCCAGTAATGCAGGGATGGAGTCTTGGAGTTCTTGACCGATCCCTCAAGAACAAAGGTTCTTAACCCAGGGAGATATGTGGGGTTTGGGATTTGATTTGGGGGGAATCTTATGCCTATGCACACCACATACAGTATATAGTTGTCTATAAAGAATGCATGCTCGATTTTGACAATTTTTGATATCCTCCACCTCCCATGTACACTTATCAAACACTAGGCCTCAAACCACCTCCCTCTCTCCCTTGCCTCACGGTTCTCCTCGTACGAGCATACAACCATTAAAAAAAGTGAACGCCCATGATAGAAGACCTTGAAGTTAAAGTGGCATTTTGCACTTAGGTTATTATTAGATTCCTTCATAAGAAACATCATTTTAATCTAACAACCTAATTTGCTAGGAAAAAATCAACGTAAACACGGCCAAACGATTATGGTAAGGAGTTGAAATAAATCGGAACTGTGAAACAGCCTGATAAGTGTTATAAAGCATTTTAAATAAGTGTCAAAGTGTGCAATTGTTATACCTCTTTTACATGCTAAAAGATCTCCAGTTTTTTCAGAAAAGGGTAGCGACAGGTAAGTGTAAAACGGTTTAATATAGTTAGGGATTTTGACGCATTTGATAAGTTCAACAGTAAAGTTCCCAATTATTTTTGCTTTTGGAACGATTGCAACAGTCAAGACTCAAAGTAACAAGAAGTATCAAAACTCACAACAGTACGGCTCCGACATTCAAAGGGTTAAGAACCACCGCTGCCCAGGTACTGTTATTAATGACAGGCAAATTCTGTTTATGTCATTCACCTGGCCGCTAAGGTAAACACCTGTGGGTGAATGTACAGCCGTTAGTGGCCTCTACCCGGGGTCAGTTTGGCCACCTGCCTGCCGGAGACTTGGGTATGTACTTAATCAGGGTGGAGGCTGCCATACCTACAGTACCAGGATAGGTGTGCGATAAACTCAGTTCACGTTCCCACCACAATCTTCATTCATGTATGTTTTCATCCTGGGTGTATTAAAAGACTTATCTTACGCAATAAATGCTGACGTAGGGCCAAAATCTACAGCTAACGCCCTCGTGAAACAAAGACTCTCACTTCGTTTGTTTCACTTGGCGAATTTTGCATTTCATTTAGTTTTTCGTAGGAAGTTCCACGGCCATACGATTAGTTCTCCTAAGGTTGTTTTTTTTGGGGGGGGGGGGGGAGGGGGGAGAAGGAGGATGGGGGTATTACTCATCTTTGCAAATGTTCGCGCTCCACCGCCGTGCCAAAAAACAAATCCTTGCAAACGCGCATGCCAGCCGCAGTGCCGAAAACAAATCAACGCAAGGACGCATGCTCAGCCGCCGTGCAGTGAAGGCAAGGATGCCGTGCGGTCTACATGACAGTTCTGGGTAACGCTAGTGAAACAAACCGATAAATGCTGACCTCAAGGTATTTGAAGAGTCCAGTCAGAGTTTGAGTTTGGGTTTAAGGGCGCGTCGACAACATATTGGCCACTTTAGGTCTTTCACGTTTAGTTTTTTGTTATCATTATCTTACTTTAGGTTAGTTTTCAGCCTTCAGATTATGTACATAAGCTCAAATAAAAGTGAAATTAAAAATCTAAAGGGGAAAGGGCCGGTACTGTAAAGGATGTCTTTCTGTATGAATTTTGTAAATTGAGATATGAAAAAAAAAATCTATTAAACTAACGTCAGAAAAACGGAAGATGTTAAGTGAAATGTCCATACCTGGCAGCAACTGTCTGCAACGTTCCGGGCTTAGTTATGATCCTCCCCACACTTGGACTTTCTGGACCTAGGAAAGGCGTATCGGTAAGTCTTGGGAACCTCTTCTTCCCTTTTAGGCTGATTACACATTGAGCCACGTCTATTTCTGCGCCTCTGCTGACTTTGTACGCGAGTTCTCTCTGTCCGCCTGCTGAATCTAGACAGTTCTGACGGACCCGAAATTGTGAAACAGGCTTGTTTTGTATTTATATTTTGTATTTGTATTTGTATACTATTTTAATCCCATTTGGGAAATTTGCCTTTGTGTCATTGCAGCCAGTTACAACTGGAGCAGACACGTCGTCGCCACAGTGCAGCGCCGGTCGGCGGTTGTTTGTTGGTTTTTTTTTGGGGGGGGGGGGGTGGTAGGAATGAATTTTAGTTGATTTTGCCCGGGCAGCGGCCGGTACGGCCTGATCTTTTCGATGTACAACTGCCAAGGTATCTAATGTGCGCAACGTGCACTCCGAATTTTTTCGTCCTTATCCGAGTGACTAGGTACTTGATCATACCCCCCAATAGGATCAGGGACACGAAAATATGAGAAAAATCCCAAATTTCCAACATGCCTGCACCGGTCGGGTTTTGAACCCGGGAGCCTTGGCATGAGAGGCGAGCACCTTGCCTCTATACCACCTTGTCGCCAATGCGCAAGGTCCCGTTTGACGCCATGGTTCACATCTCGCACTAAATAAAACTACAAAACCGAGATGTGACAGATATGACTCAAAAAGCCGCTAGCCTTGCCATCCCCGAGAAACGCGCCGCCCGCGCAGAAAAATTGGGCAGACAGTTTAAATTTCATTTTGTATGTTTACACAATTTTCCTGCCATTAGAGTCTACATGTGTTGTGCAAATAGGATCTGTCTAAATAAACTGTGACAAATTTGGCAGCTCTCTCAGGTTGGTGCTCTGCGCACAGCTTTTACGTATGGTTCATCTTGATTCTTGAGCTCTAAGCTAAACTATATCAGGCTAGGCTACGTCACTCTTTCATATAGAATCCACGCCGAACGTCACTATGCAATACTGGAACATACTTAATTGCATGTACATGTATACAGTTTATACAAAAAAAAGTTTTTAAAATATTGCTACACTAATGGTGGCAAGCCACGACGCGTGTACCGAGCGACCAAACATTCTTATAACCGGTTAACTTGTGCATATGTAAGTCTTGCATCTGCAAGTTTGATGTTTTAATCCCAACTAAACAAGGAAACCACCAACACGACAGAAACATATTTATTTGCGTTAAAAGCAGAAAAATCGTATTACAAACAGGCATAATGTACAACACGATGACGACACATGTGCGTCAGTGTAAGGCTACGTGGTGCAGCCTCGTTAGACATCTTACATCTGGGGCAATATTTAATCTGCTCTGCACTGCGGGCAGTCTAAAAGCCCCACTAGTGATCTAATTCGAAGTTGCTGGAAAATGATTATCTTACCCACTTCTACACATTCACTTACATGTATATTCAACCGACAAGGCAGACAAAACTCTTCCACAGACGCAAACACATGCCCAGGTCCAGATAAAGACATAAAAAAAAAACTTTATTACACATACTTTCCCAACAACTAAATCAATTGTTCATGTGCTCTGAGAACGGTCGGTTCAACTGTAGGACGTTTGTGAAGAAACCCTAAGAGCGCTTCCTATCACTGAAAAACCCTTCAGATACAGAGATAGAGAGGCACTTGACAAGCGGCAGTGTTTAAGAACTCTTTCAAAATAAAAATGTTGCGCAAGACAGCTCTATCTGTATCTTCCCCTACAACGTGTGTATATATGTCAAATGTAAATAAAACCGAATTCTTGAGACGTAAAAAAGAAGATGGGAGGTGAAGGAGAGTGCACGTGCAGGTGAAGAAACGTTCAAGTTTCCGGTCTGTGAATAAATATGAAAACATGTTCTCACGATGACAACAAATATAACATATCAACAGACACGGGACACGCCTACCCTCGGTGGATGTTCGGGTGGAGTGGGGGATGGGTGGAAGATTCGAGGGCTGATCCATGCTCTGGACATTTCCCACGGCTATTGACCCACAAAGGGGTGCCGGATGGTTGCCGCTGCGTTTTTTCGGGAGTAAATGGGAGGGGGAAGGGATGGGGGGCGGGGGGGGAGAGTGGAGAAGTACTCGTGCTCTACATTTTTTAATTGTAAACAAACAATTACGTACAGGCTACCTGTTTGACCCAGAACTTCCTACACTTCGATCGAACAGCGATAAGAATATGAGCAGAATTTGGTCAGAACAAGACATCCACCTCATTTGGTTAAAAGTGACACCTATAGTTTTCCATAATAGAGGGGACGGAAAAAAACAAGGAGGGGGGGGGGTACTCTACATGTTAAATAATAAACACAACCAGGTCGACCCGCAGCTCCGCAGGCCAACGACAACGACAACAATGTCAACTGAACTGGGTCAAAACAACAGTTCCATCTCACTTGATTAAAGACAGAAGAAAAAAAGACCCTCTCTGCCTTCCGTAGTTTTGACGGGTAAATTGGTGGAGATAACAGATTCACACCACTTAATTAAACATTCCTTCACGGCCTTCCGTACTTATGATGCGTAAAAATTGTCAAAATAACAAATTCGTCTCATTTGATTACTTGATGCGTAAAATTCTCAAAATAACAGATTCATTTCACTTGATTTAAGAAAAAAAAAAAAGACTCTTACTGCCTTCCGTACTTTTGATGGGTAGTTGGCCACAACAAGTTTCATCCCACTTTCTTTTAAAACAATACCCTCATTGCCTTCCGTACTTTTGATACGTTAAGTGGTCACAACAAGATTCATCCCACTTGATTAAAAAAAAACAAAAAAACAACCAAACTGCCGTCCGTACTTGTGATACTTAGCCAAATGGGATTAAAAAACTCTCTCGTTCGAAATGTTCGACCCCATTAAACTGTAATAATGCAGTCTGTCCTCTGAGAGCTTGTTATGCCCGGACGCTGGTGTAGCCTATTTTTCTAGACCTGAGACTACAGGAGAGTGAAAAAAAAAACAAAACAGAAATTAATTGACCAAAAAAACGAAACAAAACTTTACGTGGCATTTTGGTGGCTCTGCCTGGGGTTCTCTGTAAACAAGCGGAGAATCGTTCATAATTTACTTTGTAATTACAATAATACTGTCGATGCAAGCTGTAGGCTTTTGTCTGGGCACTCCCCATCGTTACGCAGCAGCGGTTCTAAAACTCTGATCCGTTCATGCATGGCAATGCGTCAATGATAAATATTGTTTAAGAAAGATACAGGAAACCGTTTTTGCCCTCCACAATTAGCATTTTAACTCGATGTGTGCCACGTGTCACTAAGGTTCCATATCATGTCACTTCATGTATCGATGTTATTGAGTCTATTGACTTGTGATATTTGTTTATGTACTGATGCCGGGGGAGTTGGGGGGGGGGGGGTCTACTAATCGCACAAGTTTAGAATTACCAAAAACACTTGAAACAATGAGATGATTTGCAAGCGCGTTTAGCGTGCATAGATTTCGCACCGCCACCTGGCGGCGAATGCGCGAAAGTCATGAACAATGCCGTATTCTTAAATAGCCAAAATAAGGAAAATCTTGAATTTTGTCCGCTGTTCAGCTCTCCTTGTAGGCCTTGTCTGAAGTCCCATACCTGAAATTGTGACTTCTGGCTAAGTCGCAGTAGCACTGCAACAAATCCGCATTATTAATTTATCATTATATCAAGCATTCTTTTCATGCAATGCGGCATGAGCCCTGCCCTCGGCCAGCGCGCAAACTGTGTGCACGATTTTTTTTAAGGCGCCAAGAAGAGGGTGTCTCATCTTATTCTATCTGGTATCTTGGGAACTACTAGAAAACGTAACAGGTCAAAGTCAGAGCCCACGGCGAGGGTAGGTGATAACACGTAATGCACGTATAATCTTTTTTCACCCTGATTAAGGACGTCATCGGTTCAAATGCAGGTCAATGCTTACGTCATAACTACTGAATTCGTTTTAAGTCCGGGCACAAATAGAATTAGCCGCCTTTAATTAATTCACAAAGGTATCCCTTGGAGTTAGAGAAAACAGAGAGAGAGAGAGAGAGAGAGAGAGAGAGAGAGCGAGAGACAGAGAGAACTGGTGTGCAAGCTGGGAAGGACAGAGAAGGAAAGAGAAAGAGAGAGAGAGAGAGCAAGACCGACAAAATAGACACACACACAGAAATACAGAATGGGTGAGAGAGAGAGACACGGAGAGAAAACGAGAAAGAGATGGGCAGAAAAAAAGAGAGGGCAAGCAAAGCCCGAGAAAACAAGACACACACACACAGAAATACAGAATGAGTGAGAGAGAAAGACAGAGAGAAAACGAGAAAGAGAGAAGGACAGAAAAAGAGAGGGAAAGCAAGACGTACAGGCGAGCACGCATACGCATACACACACACACACGTGAACAGCGAGAATGAGCAAGAGAGACATAAAATAAGAGAGAGAGAGAGAGAGAAAGAAAGAAAGAAACAATAAGACATAACATTATGAGTTCAAAACCAGAAGACTTTAAAACAAATGCATCCAAATAAAACAGTCTGGCAATTTAACAACACTAGAACATTCCGGTGCAAATAAACATACATAAAATACATTATTATGAACTCATACATGTATTTACTTTACATCCGTATAAAACATCTCAAGTGTGCTCACGTGACGTTGTCCACATGACGGGTTCAGGCTACTCCAAATTCTGGCGGTCACAACGTCAAAAGGTCAAATCCATCGTGTGTATGATGACTCAACCACTGAAGTAGGCCTACTTGTTCGTGCTGTCAGTAACACACACAGGAAAGTCCATTAACTGCGTAATTTTGTCACTACAAAGTGAGTAGTGTGTTCAACAATAATTATAATGGCTTAAACAAGTTCTTTAATAATATCTCCGACTTGCTTTGATTAATTACGGCCAAATTTGCATAGCCTCCTGTTTCAATTTGCCTTAATTAACCGAGACATATTTATTTACTTGCAAACAATTTTCTTCACAAACGTTAATACACTGTAGTAAAATAAAAAAAAAAGAACACGGTATGGCAAAGAACAGAATTTTTACTGTACTCATAAAAATGCTGTCTTTACGTCATGGCTGCATATTAGCAAATCCCAACATTCCAGATAAACGCAACGACTCTTTATTTGCTGCTAATGGATTACAACCCATATAATATCAACTGTTCACGACTGAGTAGCACCAACTACATTGTCTGATGCTCCCTTGGCCAAACATTTTGTACCACACGAGGAAGAAATTCACAAAGCCAAATACACGTACGTATAATCTAGAAGAATGTTGTTAATAGACAGGGGAGGCAGGCAGGCTGGGAGGCAGGGAGGGAGGAACGGACGGATGGAGGAATGGACGGATGGACGGACGGACAGACAGTCAGACAGACATGGTCACAAAAAATTGACCTACGCCAGTAGCTCAAGAGCGTACCAGCCCAATTCAATCAGCCGAACTCATTGGGTAGTGACGTCATGACATTAAGTTTCCACGAGACTCCGGCGCACCAGCCAACTTCATGTCGTCGTTTTTTCCACTGAAACTCAATCTCGTGACGTCACCGTCCAAACTGGTTGGCCGAGGATCAAAATCGGCCAGCGAGCGGCGAGGCTGACACTCTTTTGACCAAACATTTTGCACGTACAAGGAATGCCACAACAGGCCATCCACAGAACAGCTCCGCCGCAAATCCCACAAGACTGGAAAGGTCATGTCTTTACAGAAGGATTAGAGAACTGATTAAATATAGAAAACCAGGGGGAGGGGGAAATGGGGGGGGGGGGGGGGAGCACTGTCACAAAAAATACGAAACTGAGAAAAATCGATGTAGAAAGTCTGAGCTGAAACAACTTCCTTCTTGCAACTAAAAGGGTGTGATAATCCAATATTTTGTGATTATAGCTGAAGGTTTGTTGTTGTTTTTCTTCAAACTAAGTTTTGCATAAGCAAAGCTTGTACACATACTAGCTTTGTTTTGTGTCTGGGGTTGTGTTTGGAGGAAGCACATCGAAACGACAACGGCCATATTGTACTAAGAAGCATGTCGATAGACAGAATATAACAGGACAGAAGAGTCTGGAGAAAGCACGTCAACGCGATAATAGCCATAGTGTATTAGGAAGAAACAAGACTATAGACAGACTACAGAGGCTATAGACAGACTACAGAGAACACTGGGACAGATGAAGACCCTACAAGAAGGGCCTACCAATCACTCCCAAACTTTCTCATATGCCATAGATCTAGCAGAGATAAAGGCGGAAATCACTTTTTGTGTGGTCTGCGCGCGGAAAGAGCAAAGTGGGATAGATAGTCTGATGACATTATCACAACGCATGTTTTTCGTCGTTGGTAATTTCTTGCGCCATTTCTGCATAGCGTCATATTCTAACTAAATGATATAGAATAGATCTTCTCTACTGTTTCCACTCCAATAAAATTCAACATCCTAACGAAACGAAACACAGAAATTTCGTAATTGGGCGGTTTTGTCGGAGAGCAACGACTTGTATTATCGCCAGTCACTACACCACCAGATCATGAAAACCTGCACCAGACATTTATAATACATCGCCACGAAACAATCCTCACCTATTGTTAATGTAAAACAATAATTGTCCAGTACTGAAGAGGCACATTGTGAATTATTGGCGGTAACTGTTTCCTACATTATTATTATTTTTCACGAGTACTTTTACAAGCAGACACCGTGCCCCGTCCTGACACATCGTGCAGCTTGCATATAATAATATGAATTGATGATTATCAGAAATAGGACACCAAGTGCTTAAAGCTAAAAAAAAAAAAAAAAATCCAATACAATGCAAATGTCACACATCTGGCAACAGATTTTTCAGACAGCTCAGCCATCCATAATTTAGTGTCGTTTTTTTTTAATATTATTTTTTGTGTGGTTTTGTTTACGTATGTCTGACTGTTTATCATGCTCTATTTTATATTTTTTTTTTGATTAGGCAAATAACAATTTACTTTACTCTTTTTAATACTAAGCACTGCGATGAACTTTTTAAGGACAAAAATTGGCAAAAAGAAAAAGTTGCATGAAGCAAACCCTCGCGTAAGAAGTCATACCCAAACGATACAACGGAACGCCAAGAAAAAACAAAGACCGAAAATGCCAATATTTCGGCAAAAACCTCCTTCAAGGAAAAAAAAAAGGGGGGGGGGGGAAACAACACTAGAAAAAAAAACTGGAAAATTGAACAGATAAAACAATCGAACAATAAAAAAAACAAAAATCAATATGAAATAGAATCTAAATAGAATATGTCTACTTAGCAGCGCTAGCGAATTCTTGCTTGTATTGCAGCAGAGAGGCATTGCTGCATACAACATTTTCTTTCTGTCAATTATTAACTTCGCTGCGACCCCATAGTTTTTCTGTGATTTTTAAATATTTTTTTGTGAACTTTCTACACGCTCCATCAGTTGGAAGTTGTGGCTTTCTGTTTGTAAAATTCGAACTACAAACTTTGTAAAATTCGAACTACACCCGACGCGCATAAACTGGTTTTGATTGGCCAGCTAATTAGATGGTGATGTCACTACATTCAATTTACATGAGACCCAGCTCATTGTCGTGACGTCACCATGAAACTAGCTGTCCCCAGAGAGTACGCGAAACTAGGTCCCTGTGGAAAAACAAGAATTGAAAGAGACCGTCTTCACCAAAGACAGTGTGCACATCTGTTTACTGTGGTCTGTTCATATTTTTGAGCTGATTGAAACTATTTAGAGCCGTTTGTAAGTTCTTGCGCGGCGTGGAAATGCACAAACTGGTATTGTTTACCGCAGAGACCTACTTTCCGCTCCATGGCAATAATACTTAATTTCTCTCTGACGTCATGGCACCAATTTGTGCAGCCACCCCGAAACTCCAAACTACAGAAACATAATATATTCATATCCTTAGCGACTGCACCGACATTTGTTGCCAGCATAAAACTGGTCAAGGTATATTACATATATTTGATCTATCACAACTACTGCAGCGTATGTCTGTCGTAAACTGCCAGAATTCCTGACACACGCCAAACTGACATAAAATGCTGGGTATTGCTGTGTCTTTCACGGCAGATCGGGACAAGCCAGATCTGCAGTAGATTATATGCCAGCTCTCATTCTTTACAGCCACCCAGCATGCTCGTACAACATGCAGTACATACACTCAATTTTTGGCCAAATAGGACTTTGCCAAAATACACCTTTTTTTTTTTTTTTGCTGTTGTTGTTTTTGGCCACTATTTAGCTTGGTGTCAAATCCTACTGCATTTTCTCTCTCTCTCTCTCCCTTTCTCTCTCTCTCTCTCATGGTCTCTCTCTCCCTTTCTCTCTCATACTCTCTCTCTCTCTCATGGTCTCCCTCTCTCCCTTTCTTTCTCTCTCTCGTAGTCTATCTCTCTTTCTCATGATATCTATCTATCTATCTATCTATCTATCTATCTATCTATCTATCTATCTATCTATCTATCTATCTATCTATCTATCTATCTATCTATCAATCAATCATGGTCTCCCTCTTTCTGTCTCTCTCTCTCTCTCTCTCTTCGCCCCCCCCCCCCATCTAATTCTCTCTAGATCTGTCTGCCTGTGTCTTATGTTGTTGTTTGCTTTCAAATTACGTGTGGACTGCAAGAATTTAATGATCTCAGTTGAAACAAAATCAAACGGTCCATACAATTCGCCACTTAATGTTTCAGGTCATCAAAACCTTCACTTGAACATCCACATACCCCTCATACCTATTGATATCTGCTGACATAAAAACAACAACAACAACAACAAAAACTGAACAAAATCTACATCTCCCAACCCCTCCCACGCGGAAAAAACTACTCTGTCTGACTAAAAAAACTATTGATCAACACGATTAAAAACGTGGTAAAAAAATCAGACTATACGCAGAATCTCTAGCGTTATCTCTAAATTCAGTACTCACTATTCCGTCCCTGCTATAATCATTTCCATTCTCCTACTGCCACGCCATCTGTTCACCTTCACAATTACGTACCCCATACATATGAACTGCATCTCCCTCACTCACATCAACAGCGTTAATAACAAACCCCTCCCCTTCCGTCCCACACAAAGTGCATAATATTACAGATGTTGCAATGACTGACAGCCCTGCTTGCATCGACTGATCAGGAAAACATTCTATGCAGGCCTTTACCATATGGTGTCATTTGATCCTTTATATGTGCAATAGCCGTGCAAAAATATATTATTATAGTTTACATAAACTTCAAACCAATATTGCATTATTACAAATAAATGACGCTCATATACATGTATATTCTAAAGCTTTTCATTCCTTTAATCATAAGAGGGGAAATACCGCGTTTTTCCTTTATTTCTAGCTTTCCATGTTTTAATTTGTTTTTATACACAGATCATGGAACTGTTCTTACCTTGCACTTTGGCCTAGACCGGTGGAACTAAGTGACAAATGGCAAAAACAAAAAGTTGTACGGCAAAAGTCTCGCATACGAAATAATACAGACACGATGCAATGAAACACAAATACGAAAAGGAAAAACATACCAAACTTTCAGACAACCGAACGGTCCTTAGTACAATGGTAGAGGAAAAAATACTAAAATTTAACAGTCTAGAATTTAAATACTAGAAAGAAAATTAAATTTAAAAAATTGTAAAATTTTCACAATAATGCGATAACTTATCCTTACGCGAGGCTTCGCAAACGTAATACATGTTTTTCTTTTTGCCAGATTTTGACTCACAGATTTTTTATATTATTTTTTTTTTGGAGGGGGGGGGGGGGGGCTCATATTATAAAATAATTTTTTGCTGCTGAAACTGTTAAATTTTCATTTCATTGGAAAAAAAAAAGGACAACGCAAATTAAACCAAAACCAAAAGCGCTCACTGTGTTTTCTCTAACGTTTTGGCGTGGCTTCCTAATGTTACTAAGTGTACTCTCTAAACTACACTAAACCGAAGAGAAGGGCAAAACTGCATTCCAATAGAAGAAGAGTTTGCCTATTTTACAAACTGCATTGAACTGCACAAAAAAATGTAGGCAACAGATGCTCTGTAACTTCCAGATGATATCTAGATCTGTGCACAAAGAATCTTCAACCGAACAGCTTAAACCCTCCTTGGATTTTCTAAATATACCTTTCAAACTTCAAAGCAATGGAGTAATCAGGTCAACTTAACTGGTTAAATCACTGACGGATCTACTATGAAACTAGTGAAGCTTAATCATTCCGGAGGGGCCATGAAACTTGTCACTCTAAGGGGAGGCTATATCAAGCTCTAACAGCTGAATAGAACATCGCTCACAAGTTATAAAAGTGCACTATATGGGGCTCTTCATACTGGTCAAGGTGTGAATGCTAAGATCAGTAATCCCCCGAAAACAAAGACCCTCTTCATGCGGGGCAGACACAGATTTATATAGGAATTTCTGAGTTACATCTTTTCAAACAATGTATTATAGGCCCTATATATGTGATGACTGAGTGCTAGGAACACCTAATCATTCTCATCTGACTCATCCTATTCTCTCTCCCCCCCCCCTCCTCCTCCCACCTCTTTCTTCCACTACATCAACAATCTCGCAGCCACTTCACCTGATTAAGCACCCCTTAATCATCCACCCATCAATCATCACAGATAATACCCGGGAAGCTGACACGCAATGTCAAACATCATTAATTGCAAATGTGGGTGGCAACGCTCTGCACTTGCACGCTGTTCAGACAATATTAAAGTGTAGCAAAACAAACTAAAGAAACAGCTGTGCTTCGCAAAGCTCTCCATTTAGAACGAACAAAAAGTATAAATTTGTAACAAATCCGAAAAGAATGAAATCAAAACTGGACTCCAGGTTTTAGTCACACCAAAAATATTAGAAACGATAAGATGAGAGAAAGTCTTCTGCCACCAATAAAAAAAATCGTGCACACAATCTGCGCGATGATCGGGGGTGGGGCCCATGCATAGTACGAAAAGAATGCTCAATATAATGATAAATTTATGATGCACAACTGTGACGTGCTACTGCGACTAAAAAAAAAACAGAAAAAATAGCCAGTTTTCCCACAGTGATTGAGGTTATAATTCCACAAGAAATGACGTCGATCAGGGCCTTTAGCGATTGCTGAACAGTGATTAAAATTTAATATTTTCGCTATTTGGCTTTGAAAAAATACGGCAGTTTTCATGACTTTCGCGCGTTTGCCGCTAGGTGGCGGTGCGAAATCTTTGAGCTCTAAAAGCACTAGCTGTCTTATCTTATCAATTCTAGTATCTTTGGTGACCTTAAGGTCCTTCGTCAGGCTAAAAAAACTAGTATAATTATTATGAAAACCAATAGACAAAGCAGAAATCTGCAACTAAACTGGAAAGAGCTCATAAGCCTTTTCATTTCAAGCCAACCCTTGCCAACCACTCTCATGAATTTCCTTCTCTACCATTAACTACAAACACAAATTGCAGTGTTTATTGTTTCCTCACAAGAGTAGGTTTTACCTCATACCAATATGTCTGTTATCAAGTTATGACATGTTCATGTAACAAAACATAAGATATGTGTATCATGTAGGAGTATGTGCTCACTGATTTTAAACTCTGTGGAAATGAATTTCCCTCATGGCATAGTAGATTAATACAATGTTTCTCTTATCTAATAAATTTCAGGTCCATTACTGAGATACGACATTCTCATGTTACTACATTATGATGTGTTGATCATGTATATGTGCCCTACGTATATTAAACTCTGTGAAATGAACTTCCCTCATAGGATAATAAAGTAATTCAGCTTATCTTATCTTATGGATTTCCCCTGGAATTTTCAACTGCTACAACATACACAGATTATATATCAATGCTGTTGTATTTTTGTTTCAGTCACAAGATTACAAATGGCAGCGAGTGTACGAGACATTTCAAAAACGACAACCCCCACCCCTTTTTTGCTTCCCGGCCCCAGCCCACTCCACCTTTTGCCGACTTCTCCTTCACTTGTCAAACTACATGATCAGAAAGTATTGATCCTGGCTGGCCGTGGACAGGCACTGGACACACACATACACACACACGTGTATGCGGCTGTCAACTCCAGCCACTGACCAATGATACCTGTGAGGCAAACCGTGCTCACTTGCAATCACCGACTAGCTCACAGAGCTACCTACATCTGTGTGATACCGTGAACCCACCTTTATCATGAAGATATATTGTACTGATAAGGCTCGTTTCATTACTGCTACGAGTAAGACTGTAGTCACTAATAACTTCGAAATATATCTATTTTTATATTATATATTCAACCACATTCAAAGCCGCATTGAATGATCTTGGTTAACTTTTATACAGTATTACGTCCACACTCTCTCTCTCTCTCTCATTTCTCTGTCTCTCTTACCGTTACTTCCTCTGTAAGTGTGTGTCTGTCTGTTTTGCTTTCTCTCTCTGTGTCCCCATCTCTTTCTCATTTTCTCCCGGCCTCTCTTTCTCACTCTTTCTGTATACATGTGTGTGTGTGTGTGTGTCTGTCTGTCTGTCTGTCTTGCTTTCTCGCTCTCGCTCTCTCTCTCTCTCTGTCTTTCCCATCCTTGGCCTAAATAATCGAAAAGCAAACGTTCAAAAATTCATCATAACTACACCAGTTGTGCCGAAATAACACGGTATATATTGCCTCTCCTGAAAAGTGAAAGTAGCCAAAACAGATTAAGTACTACAGTTTTAAGGGACAGGAAAGATTTCATCTCATGACTTTTTGACAGGGAAATCGGGCTTATCATTAATGCTCATGGGATATGGAAGATGGAGAAGGCTCACTAACTGCTACTCACAGTCACTGACTGACTAACAAAGCTACATCTGTAGAGATGATATCGTCACTGCTCTAGATGCTAATGGCATAGGTAACTTTTGCCACTTTTGAGATATTAAAAGAAAACATTTCTTTCTCTGCCCTTTGGTGACTTACACTATTATGATTCTATTGGATTATTACATTTTCCTATTCGCACATGTCTTTAACTATGTATAATATTATGTGACAGCCTTCATGCTCAAGAATACAATGAACCTTCAGTCGTCTTTTGGCATTAGTCCAACATATATGCTATTGTCACAGGGCAGTGAAGACATGACACTCAGATACTGTCACTAGCCATTAGCTTTGTAAAGTAGGCTACATGCCTAGACCATGCCCAGATATATATCTGCTTTCCCCGCTATTTTCATTTTGATGATTTAATGCTTCATCCGGAAAGATGTGCCACAGTAGCAAGGTATGACACCAGAAAAAGAAACTTTCACTTTTACTCGGATTGGAAAAGCCAGGCATGTAAGCCCCCCCCCCCCCCCAAAAGAAAAAAGAGTGTGGAAATGGCATGGCTCAACTTCAAAAATTATTCGGGGCTGAGCATAACACAAATACATTTCGATCGGTGCCTGTGCAAAGGCCCTATCGCCAGTTTTGTAAATTTTACAAGTTTGACATGAAGCATCAAATGCAGGTACGACCTTTAAATCCTCATTAATTTGGTCAATTAATTCAATAATGGAATTTGCATCATGTCAAAATGTAGTACTTACCAATGCGAAACAGAATATGCAAAACAATATATACTGAAACTTTTCAAGTCACGGTGCTTACACAGGCACCACTCGACATAATATGTATACTATTTCATTCGTCCTTCGCAAATTACATCAATACAGAATTTAGGTGAAAACTGCAAGTTTCTGGGTTTTTCTGATTGTTTCTTTATTGAACTTATTTTCAGCACAAGTTTACTGCAAAATTCCTTTTCAAAATACATACAGTGTACATCTAATTTTGCACTGACACTAAGATTTACTTTGTCTCATGTCAGTACAGGACAGGGAAATCAGGCATTAATTATCAACAAACTTCATGGGGTATGAGAGATGGAGAGGACTCCCAATCTGTATATTAAAATTATTCTCCTCATCATCTTTCCTGACTCCTGGTGTGATCAGCTCATGAGCCATGACTAGGGGAAAGAGTTCAGTTCGCCCTGACCAATTTGAACTCTTAAGTTCTTAAACTCATTCCCTCAGGTAACTATTGTGGGTGTGGACGGGAACTCCCAACGCTACCGAGTCTGAAATTTAGACATAGTTCAAAGATGTTTTTTCTTTCACTCAGTACATAAACACAAGACATAATACATTAGACATTAAAGTAAAGGAAAATCAATGAACCAGGATGGGATTCAGTATTTTGAGAAGTTGGCTAAAGGTATCAGTGCTGGAAAATCGATGTCCACTTGAGCCGAATATTCGGCTTTCTGGAGTGAAACAAAAATGCACGAACCGAATATATTCGGCTTACCGTAGCAAATGAGTGAACAGGTTTCTTTTTCTTGTTTTCTGGTTGAAAGGGTAAGGGTAAGAAAGGACAGGATTGGTTAGGTTTAGAGTTAGGGATTGGCTATTGAATTAGGGATTGACTAGGGAGTCAACATGCACAGAACTCTCTCCCATATAGGATATTCAGCTGTCTATGAGAATTATATTGTACAGCCTTCTCCCCCAGCCCACTCTTTCTTGCTGAATGTATAAATTTATTTACAATTTAAACTACGGTAAAGAGACACAGAGTAGAGTCAACAAACCACTTCATAACCGCAGCCGTAAATTGAATGTACTGCAGGGCACAAAATATTTCAACATTTTATGTGGCGTGGAAATCTATCCTTATCATAGGGTATAAAAATTTATTCCCAGCCCCTTCTTAAAAGGAGGCCATGGTTTACTCAGTGGGTTTCATTTACATGGCTCGACAATACAGAGTGTGCCATTATATTGATTTTTGTTCTTCATAAATACTTGACCACGTTTTTCAAATTTATATTATTATTATTATTGTGAACAAAAGAAAAGTTCTAAATCCATCAAATGAGATGATGTTTAAAAAGTGAAGCAAAATTCTCTGACCATGAACTTCTTTATAGTTCATGCGTAAGTATTCTTCAGAGAGATGAGTAGAAGGATGAATAATCTTCACAACTGGACCTTCGCTCACTAATTCTGAATACCTTATGTAGAAGACATGGTTAAAATAAATCTGAAATTTTTAAAGGAGTCAGGTTTATTGAGATATAAAAAGTGATTGGGCCACAAGGAAGGATTTTCACAATCTCCGAGTGAGAATCAACTATTAGAAAATAACAGAAAAACCAAATTGATTGAGTCCTTACATAAGTAGAACAAAATTAATAAACCTCTTTCAGTGAAGAACAAAAGTTGGTTTCATCAGCATAAATATAAAATTATAAATTACTTACATAATGTATTTCCAAGCAAGTGTTTCCTGCCTTTTTTAAAAATGTTTGTTTTAAATTTTATTTGAGCTGGAATGTACGACCAATAAGACAACTCGTCCCAACACCCGATATAGTTCTGATTCAAGTGTGTAGCACTAAACTTAGTATGGGACTTCACAGTGTCCTTTTATATTGATCCAATTACTTCATCTACTCTGTAACTAACACTAACAGTAAATTTGCATGTGCTGTCCTGTGATTTTACCACTGTTATAGCCAGGTTAGGTTTAGGAATCCATGCAGACATGGTCTAACTCTAAGGCTTTGGGTGACAGGATACAGTATGAAATTAACATTTGAGGAAGAAGCACCATTATATGTTTACTTACACAACTTGAGTTGGGTACATATTTCGTGTTCTAAGTGTTAATCACCTCGCCTCGCATTTACTGTAAACACTCCATCTAAAGGACTAACTTGCGTCTCCTCCCCCCCCCCCCCCCCCACTCATGGATACTCCCACCCAAAACAACATCCTTGTAGTTTCCTTGTTATATTATGTGACTCAAATGGAACGAACCCCTCCCAAATTGGAGAATAAGATTTAGAATAATTAGGTCAATCATTTAATTTGATCCACACTGTTTTCCCAGTGGAAACCTATGTACACATTAACTGGAATTAGAGATGATATTTTAGTTTTATTTTGGACATAGACGGAAAGAAATGGCACTGAAAATTGTGTACTTTAGATAGCTCTAATCTAGATCTAGATCTAGATATCTAGATCAGATCTTGGTGAAATTTGCAAGAAATAAACTGATTTCTAACAAACTGTGTTCCTGGCGAAAGAAAATCAAACCAGTAGGGAAAGAAATACTGGATAACATTGCGATAAATCGCAGACACAACGGTAAATTTTACCTACAGATGACAAAATCAATATCGTCTTCACTAATGCAACGCTGAATATTTCAGTGAGGCCCAAGCAACAAAGCCGCCTTATTGAACGAAAGACTTCGTGTAACATGAGGTGTCCGCCTAGGTCTAGATCTAAATCTATGTGTCTCGTAATACAGGCTACTGATTCAGATTTCGCATACATGTGTACACGCACTTAAAATCTGCTCGTATGCCCTCGATGACCCCTGCCCCCTCGCCCTTAGGTTCGGCCACCGACGGGGAAACACGGTAAATGAAATGGGTGTGGGGAGGGGGGGTCTTCTTATTATAAAAAAAAATTAATGAACTCGCGTGTGTAAAACACTTAAGTACGAAAAATGCAGATGCAAATACTACTCTACCTTTATTCGCTGGCAGCAATATGGTAATCCAAATAATGCTCTTGAATCATGCGGACAAGATGTGGTCAGATCTCAGCTGAACTGCTTTATTTTCCCCTCGCAGACAAAACTCGTTCACTTTGAACATGGCGTCGGCTTAGCTGCGGTTCAGAGTGTCTAATTATGCAGCCAGCTTTTGTAAGGTTTACAGTCAGAACTTGTGTGGATGTAGGAACCCTTGGCTACTCGGGCGACTCCTCGAATGGCAAGCGCTACAAAAGCACACTGACACAGGCCGATAAATAAAAAAAAAGCATGTAACACACACAACCAAATCCTTCGGCTAAGCTCCTGCTCGATCAGCCGTGTTGAGTGTTGATAATAAAGTCACGTGACACAATGTTTTGTGACGCGTTGGATTCGGGACTCCCCCTTTCAGCGGAGAGATATTTTTAGAGCGCAAAGTAGGTCGGGTACCCGGGGATTTCCAGCTTTTCTACAACCGCGCATCGCCATAGCAACGGGGCTCTGCAATTTTAACCAAAACACCGGGATAGGATAATCTTAATATAGCTTATAGTGTTTTATTGATTGGTCACACGAGACTCAGAAATCCTGTGTTTCATTCCCGGCTTAAGGTCTCTGATACTCAATCTCATTGCAGTCGGTTCAAGTTTCAGGTTGTTAGGCGTTGTTTATAAATTACAACGTGTCGGGTCTAAACAAGAACGGAAAGAAGTCAAATTAGCGGTATTCGTTTTGTTTGTTTGTTTGTTTTTAAGTAAACATGATATTTTCTGGAAGACGACTGGAGATTTAATGATTTCCGTTGTTGTATACAGACCAAGCCTGTTATTTTTGTTGTTGTTGTGGCTGCTGAATAAAACTGTCTTTTGTTGTTTTGCAGTTGTTTTCGTTGGCCAAAACTTTTTTTTACTGTTCCCGTTGTTGTTGTTTTGATGAGGCTAAAACATATAAATTATTCTGTTGTCGACATTGCCAGGTAAGTTTTTTCTTTTTTGTTTTCTGTTTTTGTTGCTAGGTATACAAAATTTACATCTCAGTTGTTGTTGTTTGTTGTTTATTTCGCTGTTGTGCAAGACAAAGCTTGTTTATGTTGATGTTGTTCTCAATGAATTTGTATATTATTTTATTATTTTATTGCTGTTGTTATTGTTACGTTTACTGGATATAGCTCTTTATAACTTTGTATGTTTTAGTAATACATGTAACATAAACTAACTCATTCGTTGTTGGTGGTTTTGTGAAACAACACTCGTGCCTTTTATTTATACCGGGAGGGGATTGTTGCTGAGTTGACATTGTCGTTGTTGTAGTTCTTGTTTGTTGTTTTTGTTGTTGATGATGATGATGATGTTATCGTTTTTGTTGTTGTTGTTGTTACACGAACATTATTGTATACATTGTACTTGCTTTGTTACTCTTTTGTTATCAAACAAAAGTTGCTTTTTGTTGTTGTTGTTGTTGTTATATGTTGTCGCTGATGCTAAACAAACACTTTATACCTTTTTTTTTTTTTACAATGAATATTACCGCTCAAAACATTTTTAGGTACAAAGTTTAAAATGATGTAGGCCTATGCGCAACGCACATGTGAGCCAGCCAGCCAGCACACACTGAAGCCAGCATTTTGTGTAACACACATTTCTTCTATAGCATACAAATAATACGAAACGCGACCTTAGTTCCTGGTTGTTCTATCTCTAGTTTCTGAAAAACTGGAGATCTTTTAGTATGTAGAAAAAGTATAACAAATGAACACTTTGACACTGGTTTTAAAGTGCGTTGTGGCACTTATCAAGCTGTTTCACAGCTCCGATTTATTCCAACTCCTTATCATAATACTAAAGCCGCAAACGTTTAACGTCGAATTTCTCAGCTGTGCAAAAAGTGGAGTTGGAACAAACATGAACTAAGCTTGCGAAAAAACAAAGTAGACATTATTTATCCATACAACAACAACACACAACGACAACAAATAATTAACATTATGATGTGACAGACATACTCAATATTATGCATTCTCAACAAAAAAAAACAACTACAAAAAAAACAACAACTATGCACTTCACATAAAAAGGCAAATGCGCTTGATCATACAGAGTCACGCACATGAACACAAACACGTAGATCTACACAATCAATGCTTTTTTCAAGTGCAGCTAAGAAATGTCGTTCTAGAAGGTCATTAGTAAATTTTCGTACTATTCCATCTGGAATGAAAATTATGCACTAAGCCCGTTGGCCCACTGAGTCCAGTCTGTCTTACGTCTGTTTTGACTCAATGCGTGAGGTCTCTCTTTCAGATAGCTAACTCAGGACAGTTTTGACGCGCTAAAACTAATGAGACAGAAATGTTTCAGTGTCGCCTTTGAACGAGTTCCTCCTGTCTAATTGCATAGTTTTCATCTCACACTGGGACCAAGATAAAACAAACTCGACTCTAGCGCCACTAGCCTTAATTTCTACATAGGCCTACACGTACATTCATGCGCACTGACCTGCTTTCGTGTCCAGCTGAAGTTCTTGCCACTTCTAGGTTTGTCACTGGACCAGTTGAGAGTGGATACATGGCGTGTCTATCATAGTGTTGTCTAAGGGAAATAACCAAACTCGTATGAAATATTTTGTTTGGAAAGACTAACGATTGACACAAATAAACTAATACATCTTAGATTTACACCTCACCAGCACAAATTGTAAAACGGTACGTCAGTGTTTTCAAATTGAATAATCGTATCGTTCTATAATCCAAACAGCACGTACAGAACTTTATTGTAAATAAGATAAGATATGATAAGACAAAAATCACACTTTGTTATCCGTTGAAGGAAATTCTCTTTTACAGAGTGTTTAAGAGCACATATATAGTAACGACATCTAGCTTATCATTACATTAAACATATCATAACTCAAGAACAGACATATTAGGTCTATCTGAAGTAACATGGCATGAAACCTTAGTAAAATAATATGGCACATACCTAGCTGTAATGTCTTGTTGAGGCAAACTGCGGAGGGCAAAAACGATCTTCTGTATCTTTCTCTGTTTCTCTTGATATGTATTATTGTATTGCTCCGGGTTTTACCCTATTTGACAGCACATAGCACGGGCATCACTAATCATGTGTAAATTTTTTTAAAAATAAAATATGGCTGTTGTTATAAATGCGGACGCACCCCAAGCATTGTCGAAGCGTTTTGCGCTATGGACACATACGTATACATACAATCCCTAACCCCGACCTTATCCTCAACCCTAAATCTTATCGAATCCCCAATCCTGCCTCCTACCCTTTCAACCTAAAAAAAAGGGAGAAAACAAAAAGAAAATCTGTAAGAATAATTAATCATAATCTAGCTCTGGTGTCACAAAAAGGTTTTAAAAGATGTACCCCTAGCGCAAAGAACTTATGGGATGTACGTACTTGCGCAACATCCGTAAGAAACAGCGAGTTGCAAAATTTGCGCTCTGAATTCCTAGACAAATACAAACCCTAGAAACGTGCAGTTTTCACCTAAATTCATTCTTTTAAAAATGTAGTTTGTAATGGAAGAATGAAAGTGTGGATACCCGGCCAGCAAACCAGTGAAACTTCAACGTGTAAGACTGACCTCAAATTTGCCCCTAGGAATGACATTGTTCCCTACGCAGATTGGCTCGTTACGACATTGCAACGAAGTCGGTTTGGGGTAGGTACAATGATCCTACCAATTCTACGAAAATCCTAAACAAAATCTATGTTAGATTGATGTGGACATGCTAATTGTGTATTTAGTTGTCTGTCAAAACAACAATTGCATTATTAATAATAACAATATCTAATGGTATTAAATATTAATCATCTGAAGACAAAGAGTTTCAAACATGTTAGATTGAGTAAATATTGACTTGCCTGATAACACAATTAATAACACTATAAATTATTAAAAAATAATACTAACTAATGCTGTTAAACATTTGAAGATATGAATTTTGAGCGTGAAAGGTCAACATCTGGCTATACTCAGCGTCTGGTCCCTTGCGCAACAGAAGACAATACTGAAGTGCTGGCGTGAGGTCTTGATGACAAAGTGGGTCCATGACGTAGATTTACTGCACTGTTCTATCTTGCTACGGCAAAACACCGCATAAGTCAAAGTTGGTCAAATTCAGGTTTCAACATCATTCTGTAGAATGGATTGGGGCTTTGATGCACTGAATCTCGGTTTTGGCGTGAAATGTGGACTGTGGAATTACAGGGGACCTCCCGAACTGGCGAGATTGAAGAACAGCGTGCCTCGATAGCGCGGTCGCGACAAAACTGTTTTGAGTCAGCTAGTGGGAATAGAAACCTCACGCACTGAGTCAAAACAGATGCAAAACGGACTTGACACCAGTTGCAGATATTTGTGTTAGGAAGATCGTTGCTCTAGACATTTACTCCTCAAATAGACCTGACCCTGTATGCCACGGGCTTTATGTGTTGTCTTTCTCCCTGGGTTATAATGACCTAGGACAAATTTTATGCTGTGTTTAGGATTATTTTAGGAAGTTCGCTGCCACTGACATTTACACCCCACTTGTTTTCATTTTTCTCGTGGTGGTAGGGATTTGTCTTTTAGAATTTTCCCCGGGCAGCGGCCTGTTCTCCCTGCTCTTTTCGATTTCCAACTGCCAAGGTATCTTTAACGTGCACACGGGCCCTCCGAATTTTTCGTCCTTATCCGAGAAGACTAGGTGCACGATCCTACCTACCAAAGAAAATATGAGAAATATTCCCACCAATTTCCAACCGACCGGGACCCGAACCCGGTACCTTCGGCATGACAGGCCACCTCGCCCCCCCCCCCCCACCCCTACGATAAATAGTTTCTTTTGGTCATGATAAAATAGAAATTGAAACCAAGAAAGGCGGGACGCAGTAGAACATGTTTTAGCATTTTGAACCTAATATTTTTGCGATGCACCGCCTATCGGTGTCCGCTCACTCGCTACATCAGCGCACACCCGCCATGGCCCTTGGGCCTACTCTTTAGCTGCTGTCCCAGGATCTGTGTCCCAAGGGACCGCCCAAACTGACGGGGCGCATTTCATGAAACGCTGCCCAGCCGTGTCAAGGACCCATGGGCCTGTTTTCGCCATATTATTATTTGGGTGGGAACTTTGCCTTCGGCGCTTTTCATGAAACTGGCCACTGGTACGGTCTTTTACGGTCTCCTTCTGTTCTAATTTGTTTATCGTCTCGCTTTTTCCTAGCACAATGTGACCGATATCGTGTCGACGTGATTTCTCCAGTACTCAAAAGTCTAAGTCAAGGAATACGGTCTTTCTTCATAGCATGACACTGTTCCATACTGTTTTAAGACACTGAACTTCCAATTTAATGTGTCAACACTGGGCTCGTGTTCAAGGACCAAATACCCAGTTTCCGTGCTAACAAATGCCACACGAGGATGACAATTGTTCGTTTGGGGAAGGAAGAAGCTTAAATTGGCGTGTAGATGTACATAGCGCCGGAGGGCGATTAGACAGATCGTGTTGAAACACTGGCGTGATGAAAGAGAGAGAAAGAGAGAGAGAGAGAGAGAGAGAGAACAACGAGAATGAGAGAGAGGGGAGAGAGAGTGAGAGAGAAAGAGAGGGGAGAGAGAGGGAGGGAGAGGGGGAGGGAGAGAAAGAGAAGGGAGAGAAAGAGAGAGAGAAGGTGGATGGGATCGAGAGAGGGACTCAAAGGTGAGGTAAGGAAGTGCATATCATGTACGTATATTATGTATGTGTGTGTGTGTGTGTGTGTGAGAGAGAGAGAGAGAGAGAGAGAGAGAGAGTTTGGATTTAGATGGCCCTGGGCAACTGCCCAGTGTGCCCATGCGTTAACATGGCTCTGCTCCCCCCCCCCCCCCCCCGCAGTTTGAGAAAATTTGCTTGAACGATTTTCCGGCCGTTGCCATTTGCCCAGATCTCATGGAATTTACATATGCTTGTAACTATGGATTGGAAACGAAACTTCTCACAGAGGTAGGGCAACACCCATTTTTGATGTATTCGATGACATCCGAAATTTCAAAACAAACAAAACAAAACAAACAAAATGGGATATCCCTCTTGTCTTTCAAATCTAACAGTGTTTTTACAGAGCCGACACTGACAAGACGTGGCCGTCCTGCCACTTTTGCACCTGTATACACTCGTGTATTTGATGGTGAGTCATATAGTTTATGTGCGAGTGGTTGTTAACGCTTCTGTTAGGGTCTCCTGTCCTATCATTCCGCTATATTCTGTCTATAGCCTTGCTTATTCTCAGCAAATTATGGTTAAAAAACAACAGCAACAACGACGACTGTAAAGAAGAATAAGTTTTATCTAACGAAAACAACTGCATGTACAAAACGAGACTAAATCAGGTTTATTCAGAAATAACAACAATAACAGCAACAACAAAAAGGAACAGATTTGGTCTGCGACGACATTAGCAACACCAGAAAACATTAAATCTTTACAAATCTTGGAGAAAATATCTTGTTCGTTAAAAAAAAACAACAAACTAGTACGTGTACTTCTCATTTGACTTCTTTCTGCTCTTATAGTCACGATTCTGTATAATTATTTCATAAACGACATGTCGACGTGTCCTCTGCGAACTCAAATTCAAAATAGTTTATGGCATACCTTCTCCCTAAAACAATATTATATATAATATATACCCGGGGGATTAATTTGCATTTGAGCTTTAAATGCCAAGAAACTTGGCTTTTATTCGATATATCCCGGCTCACAATGGCTGATCGATGCGCTGTCTAATGAAAATTAATAATTAAATGATCTCTGAATGATATTCAGCCTTACCTGACAGAAATACATTTATTCCAGTCTCATGACCAAGGGCAGTCCATAAACTATAATAATTATGGGTGTGGACAACAGGAGCTTATTTAGGTTTTCATTTATGGTATAAATCTTTTTTTTTTTTAAAAGATGTAAAGAAAAAGGCAAGTCGAAATTGGTGCCACGTCATGGTGGTTTCATTTCCATACTGATTCACTTGAAATGTTCATAATTAGATATCTTTCAGGCTGAACAGGTTTCTTTGAACGTTTGGCAGGTATTTGTTTCATTTATTTATTCACTTCTATTTATTTATTCATTTTTTTCAATACATGTAGTATGATTTGTAGGAGTAGCCTACGTTAGAATCGAATGTAGAAATCTGGATCCAATGAAACAGTCAAAATACTGGACTAGATCTAGATCTAGTTTTATCGTTACAGACACGTCTAAAAACAAAGTCAAATTCATTGGATGATTCTGTTAGCCCTCCTCCCCCCACCCCACCCCCCCCCCCAAAAAAAACAACAACAACAACACTAACAGTGATCCGAAAGAGAGACGGGGGTTGGGGGGGGGTGGGGGGAATAAAAACACCCCGAATGGAGCGTATAGAAGGCCTTACAAAAACACAGATGATGATTAATTTAGTGCCAAGGACAATCTATATAAGCTTATTGTCACTGAACTAGTGAAGGGTATACATTATCTTGATTCAAAGAGGAAAGACAGAAACCCCACCCGGTTTCCCGACCTACCCAGACACCATCAAATTATTTTCCCCACGACGTCTTCCGCAGCCCAGCTCCCACCCCGTTACCAAAATCTTGTTTCATTCATTAAACTTAGCAGCTTCCATGCATTAAATTTGGGAGCTGTTGCGAAAGGGGCAGGCCGCAGCCTATTGCTTTACCCAGGGGCTCATACTGATGTTAAGATTGCCTAGGGGGAGGTGGGGGGGGGGAAGATGTTAAGGTGGGTGTGAGAATGAAGATAGCCAGCTTGTTTTTAAGACAGACCAAATATGAACAGGTTCAAGTCTAGACGGCCGTAAATCGCATATTCTTTCTTTGTGCAATTTATAATCATTACATTACAAACAGATTATTATTAGTATTTAAACTCATAAATCTTCCCAACTAAAAGGTGGCAGTCGTGAGGTCCAGATATATAATCACCAAAACCATGCTGGAAAACAACAACAGCTTTACAGCACTGGCAATGGAAAGGTCAACTGACATTACTTGCCGAAAGAAGGTAATTCACCATGATTTATTATAGATTAATGTAATTATACAGATATAAACTTTGAAAATAATCAGTATTACGTTGTTACCTTATTCGTGTTCGTGAGAGATCGGGGGAGTAGTATTTTATTAATACACTGAATTTATGAGAGCAGCGGCCCAAAAACTTACTGTTCCATGGTCCAGTTGGTAGGCCGGTCGCCCTGTCCGCGAGAGGTCAGGGGTTTGAAGGGAGTAAGGGAGGGTTGAAAAGTGCATATTATTATGGATGGGAGGGTGGGGGTGGGGAGGGGTGTGTGGAGGGTGGGGGTGGGGAGGGGTGTGTGGTTGGGGAGAGTACCCAGCCAGTATCCCTACACAACGCTGACTCAAAGGAGTGAAGTCAAGTTTGCACATTACATGTATTATTATTACATGTATTATTATTATTATTTTATATAGCGCATATCCATTTTTAAAATGCTCTATGCGCTTTATAGTAGAAACCTGTCAACCACAGGGCAGAATGGAGCGCCGGCGAAGCGCTCAACACACTACACTGCTTCTTTCTCTCTCCCTGTCTCGCTCACTCTCTCTCTCTCTCTGTCTCAGAGCAAAATAATTGTAACGAAGCCCGTTGGGCGCAGTTCACAACTCACAACAGTTCACAACTCACAATACAAATAATATTTGAATGTTTATATTATATATTTAATAATGAATAATAAATTTTGTTGTTGCTGGTGGGAGGATGATATGGATAAATTTTAATCTATTAATTTCAATTTTGCCCGGGCAGCGGCCTGTTCGGCCTGCTCTTTACGATTTCCAACTGCCAAGGTGTCTTTAACGTGCGCAACGTGCACACGGGCCCTCCGAATTTTTTCGTCCTTATCCGAGTAGACTAGGTACTCGATCCTACCCCCAAATGGGATCAGGGACTTGAAAATATGAGAAAAATCCCAAACTTCCAACATGACTGCACTGCCCGGGTTTAGAACCCGGGACCCTTGGCATGAGAGGCGAGCACCTTGCCTCTAGACCACCGTGTCCCCACATGATAAAAATGGCATCGTTTCAAAGTAGAGCCGCCGACTTCGGTTTGATGTAGGCACCCCGTCCAGTCCTACTGAAAAGCTGTACATGTACAAGTCTTCGTCGGATCCACTGACCTATGGATGCTGGCGGGGCGAATGCCTGTACCCAAGCATATGAAAAGCGTACCGTACACAAGTGGGGAAGACCTGGGGTGTGTGTTTGGGGGGGGGGGGGGAGTCTCCAAAATCGAACATACACACACTACGGATTCGTTTATTGGTATTACCGAATGTAGGCCATCAAGATTGATGTTACCTTTGTCAATCACAGTGATGCGACAATGAAATTGAAAAGATTAATTACGAATACTAAATGAAAGTTTTAGAATTAATGATTAGTAGCTGATTGTAATTCATCTCAATTTCTATTTGCTTAAATGAATTATCCCAAATGAGCTCTCCGTATGACCTACATAAAAATTCTACCCCAGAATAATTGATCGTGAACTCTCAAGAGAAGTGTTCTAGATGTCATTGGTAGTGGTGACCGGGATTGAGGGGAGGGGGAGGGGGGAATCGAACATACGTACATTACGGACGGCCCCAAATGTGTGTTAATATCGCGCTGTAGTTTGGGATGAGACACCTGTAGGTGATACTTCTAGACTGATGGTGATGCCACAGACTTAACTCATTCCTTACGACAACTTTTGTGGGTGTGGACAAGGAACTCTCAACACGATACAGTTTGAAATACAGACTTAGTTCAAAAATGTTTGTTTTCTTTCCATTCAGTGTAAACACAAGACATGATACATTAGACATTAAGGTAAAGGAAAATCAATGAACCAGGGTGGGATTCAATATTTCGAGAAGTTAGCTGAAGTATTCGGCCTAGTGTTGGAATATCGGTGTCCACTCAAGCCGAATATTCGGCTTTCCAGCGAATGGGTTAAATAGGCAGACGGTGACCTGGGCCAAGTCTCTTTTAGGTTTGTTTTGACTCAATGGGCGAAGTCTCTCTTTCCCCGAGACGACTCAAGACAGTTTTGTCGCGCCCGAAGGAGTGGGGCAGATTTGTCTTGGTCTCGTCAGCGCGCCAGGCCCAGTTTTAACTCCATAGTTCAATCTCACTACAAAAACACGAGGCGAAACAGACTCCACTCAGTACTCAGCCTTAATGCTGGGTTTTCATGTGTACCAAAACGGAAACGACAGCGGATGTGTTAAAAACAAAAAAATCCATCAAGTAATAAAAAGAAAGTGTGTGCGGAAATGACAATATAAAAAAAATCTATCAATTCCACGTGTGCGGGAAAGGGCGATGGAAGTATTCTTTCTATTTCACCACTAGAAGGATGTCTGACTTATCCGTTTCCGTTTCTGCACACATGAAAACTCAGCTTTAGGCATGATAGTAGAGATATAATCTCTGCACCAGCGTTGTACAATCATGGTATTGTGTTGCGATTTGGAGAGGGAAGGTAGATAACTACCGTTTTACGATGTTCGTAATCACCCACATTGTTTCCCCTGATTTCAACTTCCCGTCTATAACAAGAAATGGGTTCGCGTTTCGTGGTTGCCAATTTTCCAAAATCTAAAAAAAATATATATATAAAACAAGTTTCTCTACCTATTCACATTGCGGAATATCATTCACTACGTAAGATATTAAGAAGCGCAGAACAAAAACGCTCTGTTTTGCTAATATCGTCATCACCACTGGTTCTATTTCCACAAGAATGAATTGATTTATCGATTATCAAGAGCTGTTTTCAGAATTCAAAGCTCTTCGATATAACCTGCTCTTGCAGTACTGTGTTTACAATGTATGTCAGACCCGCCCCCAAGTAAAATGAGGATGTCATAACAACATGTTTTCCAACACGCATTATAGTTATACAATATTTTGATCAGGTCGTAAATGTCTACCCATGGGCTTTCAATTTAAGGGGGCTTGGGGGGGGGGGGGCGCATGCGAAGACTTTAAAATAGAAGTTCCAAAACTTTTCTATACCCAGCACCTCCAAAAAATTTCTGATATATTCTTCCACCCCCTACAAAAGTAATACTGTACATGTATCTGGTTTGAAGATGACACACGGGGTTTGAAAAGCTGTATATTGTTTACTTCCTTCTTCGAGAGGAATCTGCCAATATCCTTTGGATAAGTCTATTTTAGAGAAGATACTTGCATTGGGTAACCGCGCGAATAAGTCCTGATTGGGAATGGGTTCCGCATCATAGATGGTTATAGCATTGAGCTTTCTATAGTCAATACAAAAACGCACGGTATCGTCTTTCTTCTTGACCAGGACAATCGGTGAGCAATACGGACTAGTTGATCGCTCTATCACGCCTAGCCGTAGCATGGCACGTACTTCTGTAATTATCGTTTCGTGAGCGTGCAGCGGGCGTGGGTACGGTTTAACAAACACCGGTACGTCTGTCTGAAGTCGTATTACATGTTGGACTAAAGACGTACAACCCGGCAAATCCGTGAACACCGTGGCAAATTCTTGGAGCAGGTGTGTAAGATCCTGTTTCTGCGACGGCGCAAGCTTATCATTGATATTAACATCGTTTATACTCTCGGTGGCCTGTAATATGGGCAACGATTTGTCGATACTCAAAGGATCCTCGTCGTCGACAGTAACTAAAGCCGCGTTGGCCATTGGGACGACATGAACGGAGTTGTTACGCCGATCATCGCTAGGCAGGTACTTTTTCAGCATATTAATATGAAATATTTTCCTCTGCCCACGAATATCTATCAAATAATTCACTCTGGAGAATCTCTTAAGGACTCTGTATGGTCCCTTCCAAGTTAGAAGGAGTTTGTTTTGCGTTTGCGGCAAAAGAACAAGTGTCAGATCTCCGACTGACAAGGCGCGCATTTGGGCGCCCTGATCGCGATAAAATTTTGAAGAACTCGCTCTAGCGCATGCAAATTGCAGAGCGGTTTTGCATGCATTAATAATTCGTTGTCGGAGATCGACAACATATTGATACGCGCTTCGCGTATCATAATCGTCGGTTTCAGAACCGGCGAACAATTGACTAAGTATGGCCATCGAGCCACGTGGTTTACGTCCGTATAATAACTCAAATGGGGAGAAACCCGTGGACGCGTTCGGGAGTTCCCTATTGGCGAAGAGAATAGCGGGGAGCTGACGGTCCCAGTCTCCAGGTTTGTCGGCGGATACGCGTGCTAGCATAGACTTCATGCTCGCATTCCACCTCTCGCAACAACCATTTGACTGCGGATGATAGGGGGACGTTAATTTCTGTTTAATTCCCGCTAATTCTAGTACCTTTTTGTATAGATCAGAGGTGAATTGTGGTCCTCTGTCTGAAAGAATCTCGGTCGGAAATCCGACTCGCAAGAAAATAGTAACAAGCGCCTCAGCGACATGGTCAGCCGTAATGTCTCTCAAAGGAATAGCCTCAGGCCAGCGCGTCGCGTAGTCGATTACCGAAAGGATGAATCGATGGCCTCTGTCTGATTTACTAAGAGGACCTACTATGTCAACCGCGACACGCTCGAATGGTGTTGAGACTGGAGGCATCTCCTGAAGGGGTGCGCGTGATGCTTTACCTTTAGGTGTACGTTTTTGACATACATCGCAGCGCGCCACAAAACGGTTCACGTCCGCGTATGGTGAAAAAATGAGCCAATATCCGTGATTTGGTTCTGGCTGAACCTTGATGGCCTGAAAATGATGTATCATGCGCGAGACGCAGAATGTCGCGACGGAACGACTTAGGCACCACGAGCTGCTCAATGGTCTCACGTTTATTTCGGAAATTTCTGTATAATAATTCATTTTTAATGATAAACGGAGAGGCATTTCCGTTCTGAGGCTGAACTTTGGCAAACAGCGGTTTTAGTGATGGATCGTTTTGTTGTTCCTTATAGAAAACTGTAGGCGTGACATTAAAATCAAACGCAGGGGTTTGTAAATTACCATCCGGTGGACGTTTTGACTGTTGTCGTGTGGTGACACACGCAACGTTTTCGTTCCAAACTTTTAACTGGCCGTCAGGTGTATCATTAACCTGTGGTAAATTACCAATAATTAGATCGGCAACCGGATTTGGTAATACGCATGCCGTTACGACACCTGTAATGAATGGCGTGCCGATGTATATCTCCGCGAGACGGAATCGCTCGACGGAGCCCCCGAAAGTAATGCAAGTTGCCTGTTGTTCAATCAGCTGGGTCGGTCTGACCAGTGATTCCCTAACACCGATAGTGGTGCAACCTGAATCGCGTAAGACAGACGCGGGTATGGCGTTAACATGACCCTCATATAAGGTCAATGACCCGTGTTGATGGAGGGCCGACATAACCGGAACGGTGCCCGTCATGGGCGACGTAATTTCAACGGTACGGCTACTCTGTGCAGCCGGAACAATGACGGTGCAAGCATTTGCAGCTTCAAACTTAACCTTACAATATTTTGAAGTATGACCTGGTTTATTGCACCGATAACACCTAATGCTGTCATATATATTACGTCTGGGTTGCATTGGAGGTGCATTATATGGATTATTATAATATGCCCAAGGAGGTGGACATGGTGGGCTCTGATAATGGTAGCCCTCGTTAACGTCACGACGGGGTGGACCTGAATAGCGAATAAAATGTCCCCGAGTGGGAGGTCCAGCACGGCTTGGAAAACCGCGAGCTTTATTGGGCGGCGGTTCGGAATATGCACGCGGAGGCGGCGTCTGGCGATGAACTGGTCGAGAATTTCTTGTAACCATTGGCGCAGTTCCACCGACTCCGGCATAAAACGGTTCGCTAGTTTTGGCTTTAGCCAGCGAACGATTAGGGTGTGCGGACGCGTACTGTTCTACCAAGGACGTGATTTCCGCTAACGTCTTAGGTGCCCACTCTTTAATGTGGGAGACTAGTTCTGAATGGCATGCGTTAAATATTTGGTCCTTCAGAACGAGCTCATAAAGCCCTTTAAAATTACCGTCAGCGACACCAGCCAGCTGAATCCAGCGGTCTAAGTAGTGCTTTAGGCGGTCGACGTACGTTGAAAAATTTTCGGACGGGTCTGGCTTACAACTCCGGAATCTTTGGTGAAAACCGTCCTCGGTGTGTTGAAAACGCTTTAAAAGAGCCTTTTTAAGGATGTCGTAATTTTTAGAATCCTCGATGTTGAGGCCATGGAATACTTCAAGTGCACGTCCCGTTAATAAATTTGCAAGGCACGAAGTCCATTCAGTTCTTTCCCATCCGGCGGCTACCGCGTGGAGCTCAAAACGATGAATATAAGAATCGATCTGGTCGACCAGGGCCGTAACTAGGGCCCCGCAGCCCCCGCAATGCGGGGGGGCCCCCGAGGGTAGGGGGCCCCCGGACGGAAGAAAAAAGAGGGAGAAAAAAGGAAGAAGAAAAAAGAAAAAAAGAGGGAAAAAGAAGAAAAAGAAGAAAAAGAGAAGAGAGAGAGAGAGAGAGAGAGAGAGAGAGAGAGAGAGAGAGAGAGAGAGAGAGAGAGAGAGAGAGAGAGAGAGTCTGGAATTATCTGGGGGCCCCAGCAATTTCAGCAAAGCAGAAAAAGACAATTTAGAGACAAGAGTGTTAATAACTGTCGGGGCCCCCTCAACAAAATCGTAGCTGTTGGGGGCCCCTCAACAAAATCGTAGTTGTCGGAGGCCCCTTACTTAACTGACTCATGGTTGCCGGGGGCCCCTTAACCTGGTTTTCCGATCAAATTATAATTATGGTTAAGGCACTCGTAATAAATGGCTCTCGGCCTTTGAGTGCAAAAAAACTTGCTTTTTTTTGTTTTGGTCAAGACGATCAAGATGAACCGACGGGAATATCCCTCGGGTGCTCAAAAGCGAAAAATTAGCGAAACAAAATGAAGAGGGAATGAAAAAAATTCCGAAAATAGATGCCTTTTTTAAGAACCCCCAAAAATGGATGAGCTTGGTAATGCCAGTGATTGTATCAACCCCAGGCCAGTGTCAGATCAAAGTCCAACTTTAGAACCTGGACCAAGCATGCAACAAGAGGAATCAAAATCCACTGGTAAGTAGCCAAGATCTCGATCTAGATCAAGATTAGATCTAGATTCTAGATATATCTAGACGTCTAGATCTAAATCTATACATGTATCTAGCTTTCTCTTGACTTAAATTCTAGTGCATGTAATTATTGAGTTGCCAGCAAAGAGACGGCAAAAATTTTGGTATAGATCTAGATCTATATTTAGAATTCTCTGAAAACACTGTGATCTTCCAGCCCAGCAAATTACGAGCACGAGATCTAGTAGTGCCGGTGTTGTTGCTATTGCTGCTGTTGTTGTTATTGTTGTTGTTTTGTTGTGTTTTCATTTTTTAAAGTTATTGTCTTTCCAATCGTAACGTAAATGTAACGTATATCACAACAAAGTATGAATTAGAAAACTAGATCTATCTATATCTATATCTAGTGATATAAGTCACTGTTTCTTTCTTTATCTCACCTTTTTTTCAGGTCACACGAAAGAAGGTAGTGTAGAACTACTTGTACCAGAAATAGATCTATTAACATTGGACTACCCAACTGACAAGGGTCATTTTGCCGATGATTTAACCGATGATATGAAACATTTCATCGTTCAACATGGACTTTGTCGCCCGAAAGGGCCATTTCCAAGGAATACACAAAATAGAAGCTTTTCTTCTTATTTCTATAGTGAAGATTCTACACAGTTCTCACATTCTTCTAATACATGGCTTTGCTATTCACAAATACAAGATGTAGCTTACTGCCATTTCTGTTGGCTTTTTTTCCCCGACCACCGAAAGTTCGACACTCGGGATTGGCAAGGTTTGTCTAAAAAGGTCAAAGAGCATGCACTATCAGGAGCCCACATTCAAGCCTGCATAGTTGGAAACCATTGGAAACAACACAAAACAGTCGATCACAAGATCGATGCAAGTTTATCTGATGTGACTAGATTCTGGAGAGAGATTTTGAGAAGACTTGTTGAAATTATTTTGACAATAGCTAGAAATAACATCGCCCTGAGAGGAACGACTGATCAACTTGGTGCTATTTCAAATGGGAACTTTCTTTCACAGGTGGAACTGTTGGCCAAGTTTGATATTTCTATGAATACCCTAGATGGCAAAAAGAAAGGGTCTACTAACTATTTAAGTCCACTTATTCAGAATGAACTTATTGGTATTTTAGCATCAAGAGTGAGATTAGACATTTTAAATGAATTGAAAAGTGCCAGATTTTATTCCATCATCATGGACACCACCCAGGACAGTTCGAAAAAAGACCAATTGAGCTTAATTTTTCGATATGTATTAGTGGAGGACAGTGTTTAAGTTCATGAAGCTTTTATCAATTTCTATCATATCCACGACCAGACATCGGAGGGCCTACAAACAGCACTACTGTCGTTCCTAAAGGAGCATTCAATTAATTTAAAACACTGCAGAGGACAGGGCTATGACGGTGCTGCGAACATGTCCGGGTCATGCCAAGGTCTTCAAAAGAGGATTATTGACTCTCAAGCAAACGCATTTTACGTGCATTGTGCAGCGCATAACCTGAATTTAGTTGTCAACGACGCAGTGAAAGGAATTGTAGAAGTCAGGATTTTTTTCGATATCATTCAGCAGCTGTACGTATTCTTCGGCCACAGCATCAACAGGTGGGACATTTTCGCTGAAATCACTTCTGAGTCGGAAAGTACACTGAAAACGTTAAACCCTACACGCTGGTCTGGAAGAGTCACCTCTTTAACTGCTGTGAGACTAAGATTTCCAGATGTTTTAAAAGCTCTCAGCAAGATTGCTCTCCAGAATACAAACAAGGACACGATTGATGAAGCTATATCACTGAGGAACAAGATGGAAAATTTTGACTTCATTGTGATTCTCACAGTGCTCAGTGACGTTTTGTCCGACATCAATGTAGCATCAAAGCTGCTTCAAGCCAAAGATCTTGACTTATCAAAAGCTGTGTGTGAGCTGGATGCTGTGTTGTCCAAACTGAAGCAACATCGACAGGATTTGAGTCATTTCTGGCGAGGAGTGAAGACACTGCTCGACGATGGTCCATACCCACAACATTCAAACAGAAGAGAAAGGCAGCAGTAAAGTTTGATGATGATATCGACCCGGAGAGAATCTTCAAAGAAAAAGTGTTCTATGGCATTTTGGATACTATGATCCTGCAGTTGGAGTCTCGCTTCACAGGAACAAAGAAAATCACCTCGCTATTCAAAGTCGTGAACCCACCATCGCTTCTCACTTTACAAGAAGTTGATATCAATACTGAAGTTGACAGGCTTGTTGAAGCGTACCCTGAAGACCTGTCTAAGGCACTAGCTACAGAGCTGGTTATGATGAAGACCTCTATGGGTGATAAACTAACAGGATTGTCTTCTGTGCGACAGCTCGCAACCTGCCTGCTAGTAGATTATAAAGAGGTTGCTCCTAGCTTTCCCAACATCTGCGTTCTCCTGCGCATCTTCATGACAATCCCTGTGACTGTTGCATCCGCGGAGAGGTCATTCAGTAAGCTGAAGATTATAAAAAACTATATGAGAACATCCATGAGCCAGGAACGCTTGCAAGGTTTGGCACTGCTCAGCATTGAAGCAGAGAGAGTAAGAAAACTAGACTACGAGCAAGTAATCAACGATTTCGCGGCCATGAAAGCAAGGAAAGCACCGATGGTTTAAGGTAAGCATTATTTTATTTTTTATTTTGCTTCTGTTCATTTTACTGGTTTTTATTTTTTAGTTTCAGTTGCTTGCATGGTTATTGATGCTTGGATTCTTTTGTTATGTAGTTGCAGTTGTGTTCATTTTAATTTACTTTTATTTTCTTGTTTTTTGTTTGAGGATAGTTGTTGTTGTTGTTGTTAGTGGCGGCGGTGGTGGTGATGGTGGTAGTGGTAGTGGTGGTGGTGATGGTGTGGTGGTGGTAAATATTGTTTTATCCACTAGATTATTCCGAATAAAAAATCCACGTGACGCGCCCAACGTTCCCTGCGTACCATACGCCACTATATTTGGCTGTTTGGGCCACACGTCCTCAGCTCCGGTGCTACAGTATAAGCGAATACATGTACATGTGTTGGGTGGGTAGGCCTATGCTTAGTCTGCGGAAGGGGGGCCCCGATAAGAAAGTTTGCGGGGGGGCCCCCGCTTGGCTAGTTACGGCCCTGTGGTCGACCTTATCATTATAGGTTGGAAGCTTTGGTTTTGCTTTAACATTATTCGTTGGAACCGCGGTCGGTTGGTTTCCTTGCAGCTCTAATTTCTTTAGGGCAATTTCGTGCTCTCGATGAGCCACTTTGTCGGCTCTTTCTTCTATTTCTCTTTGTCGTTCGCGTTCCGCGGCCTTCTCGGCTCTTTCTGCGGCCCGCTCTTCTCTAGCTAGGTCTTCTTGTAGTTTACTCTCGCACCAAGAAGCCAGCTGGTCCTCGGGTATGCCTAACAGCTTCGCTGAATTTATATAGGAAGTGTAATCGGCCATTATGATTAGTTACACTCACAATAGGTCTCTACAGGAGATCTAGTAATGTTATTGGACAGGTATCCGGATAAATTCACGCAATAACCCGTCTGACAGTGTACTATGTTATCACTGTAGTATTTACGTTAATCCGATACGCGATAAAAAATATTTACTTATTTAACTCCGCGATTATTAATCCCTGAGGCAATTTGCACTCGTCGGGTCGACGTCCCTAGTAGACGACAAAATACAAACAATGTTCCTTCTTCAATGAAATCGCAGTGTCCTTACTGTTATCACTGCCGATGTAATATAGAATTACACGTGAATCAACGAATATTAGATCGTTGATTAATATTTTTAGCTATTTTTCTATAGCTCTTGTATAATTGCAATTGCAAGGTAATTTCATTACCGGTAGTTCTCTTTAAAGAACAATAACTTCAGTAATTATATACTGGATATTCAAGGCAGGTGCACAACTGCACTTGAATGGGGAATCAATATTCCCAATATATAAATATATACTCTGGCGTATCAGCCTTATACGTCACAATAACCAGATAAACTCAATCAATGTGTCAATGTAGACACATGACTCACACAGGCATTATATTAAACAAAGGAATGTATAATTATAATGTACGTAAGGTGTAATTAAAAAAAAACACGAAACTAGACGCCAGACCAACAAGAAAAGCCGGACAATAACAAACTCTACAGTCTGAACATATTTACAGATAGGATTAAGAAGAGGACAAGAGAGACGTCTTCCTAAAACAACGAGGAAGATGGGAACGCTACAATCTAAACAAAGTGTACAGATCCCTATCCGGGTGTCCCCTCCAGTGTCGCGGATCGGGATTTTGGGGAATATAGATCGGGAGGTCCGCTTCCCAATCACACGAGCACAAAAAAAAAACAATTAAACAACTTTCACTCTAAAAACTAAATAAATCAATTTGAGTAACAGACTGCAAAGTTTATACATCTAACAAATTCAAAGATAAAATATACAATAGATAACGAATACAATAGCAACTGAAAATGCTCAGCTAAGCTGAGGAGCAACTATGAAGTACTTAAGGCAATGCAATATGAAGTTATCTAAGTCACAATAAATTTACATTCAAAAGAATCCGCGCCCGAGGGCGACGGATCCTGTAAGGTTTAAAGTTCTATCTCTCTTCATACTAAAACATATTTATATAGCGTCTCTGCCAGGCGCGCTCTGGTGTAGTTCACACGTGGTCGCGGGAAATGCATGTGGTCTGGCAGTACTGGTCAACAGTCTACATGTGTAGGTGGCTGTAAATTCAGGATGGAATTAAAATCTTTAGCTCACCATTCGGCCCTCACAATGTGAGGGCTGTTGATATTAGTGCTGTGGGTTTAATGCTCAAACAAGTAGGCTTGGGCTCAGGAGCGTAGATTTCTGACAATGCTCCATCACTGTACATATCAGCTCAATCGCTGCGTCTCTATGACTTCTCATCTGGCTGAGAGCTCGCCGTCCACCTCGTAAATGGATTGTCTATATGTGGCCCAGAACTAAGTTCTGTATGGCCTTAAATACTGGACTGCATCTGCAGCTTACCGTCTAATTCCTGGATTGTGATTGGTGCAACCACTTCTAGCTCAGCTGCCGAACTGAGTTATTTTAAGTAACAGCCCTAAGCAACGACCTTGGGTCGACATCAAAGGTCGAATCACTCAAGACAATAAAATGTAATTTTATAGCAATAAATTCTTAACATGTTCAAAACCCCGAGCTTTTACTCTGGATCACGGTATTTTCTGTACGTCAACAGACGTCTCAACAACATTTAATTCCTACTCACCCCTTCCCTCTCTACTAAACCTAGTTCAAAACACGAGATATAAAAAGTGCTCAGCCCTGCACACCTACGCTGTCCGTCTATCCTTCCCCACACCTTCTGTCTATCTTTTAGGAAAAAAACTGTTCAAAACAAATTGTTTACGAGACCAAGTTATGCTGGCTCGCACAATAATTACGTTTGTAAAAATTACTCACTGCTCTCTCACAAAAATTTAGTCAGTGGAAACATTTATGAATTAAATCTGTTCTTGACACACTGTAATTTTAACATTTCCACATGCAAGTTTTCGCGCCCCCATGAGTACCCCCGGTTGGGAACCCCTGCTTTAGAATAAACAGGGATGGGAACTGCTGACAGAAAAATTTCCTGAACTTTTGACGTACATGTCACTGTCAAATACAAAACCCACATACACTAAAGCCAATTCATATTTTGTTTGATATCATACATATGAATTGGCCTTTGTATGTGCATGTTTCGACAACAAACAAAATAATGTTTACAAAGAAAAAAGACTTTAAAAATCTGGAAATCAGGAAATTTCCTGAGAATTCCCATCCGTGGAATATATATCCATGGTCGCTGATCGTTTCACTCAGGCATAATACGTAACAAACTTTTTCTTGTTACAGATCTAGAACTGAAGCCACTTCACAAGACCTGTCCTCCTCATTAACTCACAAGCCTTGTTGTTATGTTTTTATCAGGTCGGGTGCTTTGATTTTGATATCGATGTCACGGATGAGGACTTAAGGCCTTAGCCTAATTTATCTATGAATGCCAATGAATGACTGCCCAAGAACTGGGGAGGAGTTCCATATGAGTGACATGACAGGGATACTACAAGGACGTGACTTCAGGAGCATTTGCGAACAGAGGTTTACAGCTGCCCCCCCCCCCCTCCCACGAGTTAGTCCTCTAGATGGGTATTTTTATAGTAAATGCAGGGCTTGGCGCTTAAAACTCGGAACATGAAATATGTGGCTGATTAAAGTTGTGTAAGTCCATACGGTACTCCTCCCCAAAAACTGCTACTGATTACAAAGTAACAATTTATGATAAGAAATGACAGTTTGGCTGCACAGAGTTTTTGAACGCCTGCTCGACAAAGCCACCTGCTTGTCCATCCATCAGTAAAATCACGAGTGACAATGTCACCCTCACATCCACCCATCAGTAAATTCACAAGTGACTATGTCAACCTCACATCCAACCATCAGTAAATTCACAAATGACAATGTCACCCTCACATCCAACCATCAGTAAATTCACAAGTGACAATGCCACCTTCACATCCATCCGTCAGTAAATTCATAAGTGACAATGTCACCCTCACATCCATCAATCAGTAAATTCACAAGTGACAATGTCATCCTCACATCCACCCATCAGTAAAATCACAAGTGACAATGTCACCCTCACATCCGTCCATCAGTAAAATCACGTGACAATGTCACCCTCACATCCATCCATCAGTAAACTCACAAGTGACAATGTCACCCTCCCATCCATCCATCAGTAAATTCACAAGTGACAATGTCACCAACTACTCAAAGACAAACACTATAAACTTCACACAAATCTGAAGAAAAATGTTACTTTTTATTTTTTACACATATACAATCAAAATGCTTATGAAGTATGTGTATTTGAATTCAATTGATGACAAGCAAGAACATGAAACATCATGATATGAAATAACCTCTCAAATACTTGTTGTACATAACTTACAAAAAAGCTCAGTCAATGAAAATATTCAAAAAAATAATAATAAAAAATTCTGACCAGATTCTCAAAAACAGCAGTTGTTTTACATGTATTTTTGACATGAATCCGAATCAGATTTCCAGATTTATATCAGACAAGAAATTCAATGCAATTGAGCAAAAAAACACACCAAAAAAATATTGTATCAATGACATCTGCATCAACAGTACACAGATTGATCCTTGATTAACGTAATTCTCTCTCTCCCTCTCTCATCATACTTGCGCTTTCACCCACAAAAAAAACAAAAAAATACCAACATCAACACTGGTATATGTTCTGTTGGCAGCGCCCAAAAAGGAAGTCCACAATGATCCCAAAGAAGCAGGGGGCATACGACAGGTTACTATTGGTCAAGAAGTAACTCAGCTACACTTCACTTTTTACTCTACTGAGACACATATTTGACGATCAGCAGGAACCCTTACTGAAATTCATGTTCTTGTTTTTGACAAACCAGCTGTGCATAAAAATATTGGTTTTAACTGGAAGTGATTCCTATCTATTTGAATTTCCACTTCTTGTGATCACATAAACCAGCCATGAAAACGTGTTTTCAATCAGAAGCGATTCTTATTATGTACATGTATTTGAAATTCAACTTCTTGTTTTTGTATCAAACAGCCAGGAAAACGTCGCTATGCTGCAAGACTCCTGTAACTAATATTTCGAAAATTTTACAAGAAAGCCAAAAAACTAATTTTCTTTTGGCTTATTGCCACCAGCAAATTCTAAAGACAATGAATGGACTTGATTATTGCAATATTGTCATTTATAAGGCTTGAGCCATGAGCTTTTGACACAAGGTGCGCCATTGATTTTCAGACCCAAAGAACGAAAAAAGTAATTTTGGCCAAAAATTTTAGTTACAGGAGTCCAGCAGCATAGCGACGATACTGTCTCTAATCAACAGTGATCCTTACCACATGAATGTGACATTCCAACTTTTTGTGTTCTCATAAACCATCAAATTATACACTTCTTTGTTTCATGTTACATGTTCTGTCATAGACTGCCATAATGCTGATCAGCCTCTTTGACATTATACTGTAAATGTCAGAAAGCTCAAAATTTGAAACCCAGGCAAAACAAGTACATGTACACTCAGTGAGAACCCTGGAAGTACAACAGTAACACATTTAAAAAATCATTCCTTATAAAGCATTTGATATCTCCCACACACCATAAGTCTAATGTACACCTTTCATGAGATCTGTGGTAGAATTTGCATCTGAATACAAAAGCCCTGTCAGATTTTAGACATAAACATGCTATCAATGATCCCTTTTACTTCTGAACTGTGACATAAAAAAAAGAGAGGTAAAAGTTGTATTCTGCAAGGTCCTGTGTAGAAACAAACAGTGAAAAAAAATACAATAAATTCCAAAAGAACTAAAAATGGAAGAAATTTTATTATAATTCTTTTGAAATTTATTGTATATCGGGTGGTTTATTTATTATTTGTTTCTGTGCAGGGTTCGCAACAAACTTTTTCTCTCTTTTTTTTTTAATTTGGCCACATTTGACTTTATTCCAAGGCCTGTTGCGACTCCACAGATTTTCTGTGTTTAAAAAAAAATTTAAAAAAAATTTTCCTAATGATCCTGCCTAATGACGAATACTGGAATAAAAACAAAATGGAATATTGCAAAAGACAGTAAAGAACAAAACATCCCACTTGTTCTCATTACAAACAACCCTGGCCTTTCACATTCATCTCACTAGTTTCCCCTCAAATTCCATTCATTTAAGGTTTAGCTTATTTTCACACAGTTTGAATCAGTTTTGAATTGCCCCCCCCCCCCCCCACCTTATTCACATCTCCCCCCTCCCCCCATCTCTGAAATTGCATCTGCACCGCAGCTGTATAAGGAAATTCTTCTGCAGCAACATCAGAATATGCTTGAATCCTCACTGCACAATGCTGACACTGGTCTTTTGGAACACAAGATGTTGACGATGGACAAACTTTCAGCACCATTCCCTATGACGGCAGTAACTCAAAAATTTTAAAAATTTAATATTTTTATATTCAACTTCATTCAAAGCTGCACTGAACGGTTTTGTTATGGTCTCAAAAGCCGAAAAATAACTGAATAGCAAACTTTCAAAAATGCATCATAACTAGATCCACTGTGCGAACATAAAACACTTTTTTTACTTCTACTGAAAAATAGCCAAAACTGGTTACCACAGCGTTAGGGAACGGTGACGATATATTTGTTGGAAAATGCCTCCACTACTGGCATTCTGTTACCTGTACCTGTCCCTCTCTCTTGACCTGTCCCTGTGTCTGTCATGCTGCCTGTCATCTCGCCTCTGTCTGTCACGGTTTCCATAACCATTCCGATCTCTGTCTCGCTCTTTCCCGTCATTCCTCCCTCTGTCTTCATATCTACTTCGGTCTCTCTCTCTGTCATCATACTTCCCTCTTTCTCTGTTTTCATACTTGTTACCGCCTTTCTCTCTATCCCCAAACCTGTCGCCCTCTCTCTCTCGATATCTGGAGAAATCTGTATCTCTGTCTCTATTACTATATTTTTCCCTCTCTCTGTCTCTACTTCTGTCTCTTTCCCTCTCTCTATCTTGACTTCTATCCCTTTCTCTCTTTGAAGAGTTTGTTTCTGATCTACCATGAAAGCTATCTCTACTGTGAGAACTATTAGGTGCAGAACGATCTTTATATTTATCAGATCTTCTTACATTCCTTTCACCACTGCTATCATCATCGTCGTCATCTTCATCATCGCTGTCATGACGATCGCTCTTGCCATGTCTTTGCAATCTGTCTTTATCCTTTTGCTCTGGCCTGCTCCGATCCCTTGAGTTAGCCGCACTGTGATGTCTGAATCCACTGCTGCCGCTGCTGTTCAATGCTTTGTCATAACCTTTATCGTGTTTTTCTTGTTTCATCTCCGGCTTGACCACAACGTCTGTCTTCCTTCTCCCTTCGTCCGAGTCGCTGCCACTTTCACTGCCTGAGGACGACGAGCTTTTCCGTTTCTTCTTCTTTTTCTTCTCTTTCTTCCTTTTCTTCTTATCTGAAAGCAAAAGAACACAGAATATGAAAGACAATGAATTTATACTACTTTTGTAAAGAGACAATGAAACAATTATACACTGTCTTGAAAGCAATTAAAAACTGTTTGATATTCATGTACAGAAAGTTACACAAACTGCAGCAGTAATACAGGTGAAACAGATTCTACAAATGGTTGTAACCTCACTTGAATGGTTGATCAAGAAAATAATAGAATCACACCTTCAATGAAAGAACATTTGTGTGTGCGCCTACAGAAAGGTACCAGTTGTCGGTACAGCTATTTTTGAGCTAGGGGGTGAAAAGGTAGAAAAAGTCGTGACTAGTCGAAAATGTACTTCTAGCAGAAAACACAAGTTTAAGCATTTCTAAATAGCATATGAAAAGGATTTTGGAATATTTTATGTTTAAATATTATTTTATTAATTATTTGTACAACATGTAACTCTTCAAGAAGTAATATTGAAGTGATTGTTGCTAGGGGACCGTGGACTAATTACAAAGCCGTTATAGAGATAATACTGAGCAGTGTTCACTGCTCATCTATAGTTTACCGTGTAACATGCCACGGTCCCCTAAAAACCGCCAAGTTGGAAGTTTTTTGGATCTTGTTAGGAGAGCGCAGTATTTTACATAGAAAGCTAGAGCTGAGCAGTGAACACAACTCAGTAGTTTCCCTATTTGCCTTTATAATAAAACTACGCTCCCCCAACAATGTCCAAAAAGTCTGTCATGGGAGTGAGCTGTTAAAGCTGTTTTTCTCAAAAGTTTGTTTTTGCCCCCTGTCTTACAAAATGTGCCATATCTTCAAAACTACTTAAGATATTGTTAAAATTTTAAAAGCAGCGTGTTCAGCATTGAATTTTCTAGAAGAATATGCCCTTATCTCAAAATCCAAAATTTGCGACAACTGGTACCTTTCTCCAGGTACACACACATTTGAGTTCATGATGTCTAAAACCTGCGGACGCTGTTGCGAATTCTGAACAAGAATACCTGATTCGCACTTGGGGGTATTTGTTGGCTTACCTTTCACAGAGAATTTTTCAGCAGACAATCCTATCAAGATTGACATCCTGATAGGAATTGATCACTATTGGCAGTTTATGAAGCCAAATTATGTCCATTCATCTGTCGGGTTAGTGGCTCAGGAGACCTCTTTGGGTTGGATCTTATCAGGAACCTGGCCTAGTGTCGGGTAAGGTAACATATGTTCCTCTCAGTTTCTTTGTCACACTAAAACACCACCTCTGTTTCAGATAGCCTTATCAGGAGTTTCTGGGAACTGGACTCTGTTGGAGTCAAGGACTATGCAGAGAAGGCAGACGATACAGTGCTCGCAGAGTTTAACCGAACCGTTAGGTATGAAGATCTTGCTTTATTGCAGACATGGAACATTCCTCGTTGCTATGTGCATGGCTCATGGAGTACAGTGAGCAACCCTGAGATCCACATATTCTGTGACGCATCGGAGAAAGGTTATGGCTGTTGTGCATATCTCCGAGTGCAGGACGAAAATGGGTACCATGTCTCTCTTATGATTTCCAGGGCGCGAGTTGCCCCTATGAAAAGGATTACGTTACCTCGTTTGGAACTGATGGGAGCACTGCTTGGTGCTCGAACATTGAAATTCATTCAAGAGTCTCACATTGTGGGTACTGAATGTGCTTATTTCTGCTATACTGACTCCATGATTACCTTGAGTTGGATTAAGAGCAGGGCCGACAAATGGAAATGCTTTGTGGCCAATCGAGTGAGGGAGATCCAAAGTGTCACCGACCCCAGTTGCTGGTCTCACTGTGCAGGAACAGACAATCCTGCTGACTTTGTCACTAAAGGCTTTTCGGCCTCCCAGTTGATTGCTTCTTCTATGTGGTTGAGGGGCCCTAGTTGGCTACATTTTGACGACGTCATCACTGAACAAGAACATAACCTGTCTTCTGTGGTGGATGCTGAGGTGGGTTTGGAGGAGGAAGTGGGGTTGGCAACGACAGTCTGTCATAGCGACACCCTTACCTCCCCAGTCCTTCCAGTGGAACGCTGGAGCACATTGTCCAAATCAGTCAAGATCCTAGCGTGTATTTACCGTTTCTTTAGAAATTTATCTGGACGCCGTGCTCGCAAAACCTCCAGGCATCTAGAGACAGAAGAACTGAAAGATGCTGAGACTAAATTGTTTTGGGTGACTCAGCGAGAACACTATTGTTCTGACATCAGATCTTTGCAAGAGGGAAAGGAAATTCCCAGGAGCTCCATTCTTTATAAGATGCACCCATTTCTGGATGAAAAGGGATTACTGAGGATGGGAGGACGGCTCCAGTTCTCAGCCTTGTCCTTTGATGAAAGACACCCTATCATTTTGCCCAAAGGTCATGTGGCCTTCTTGTTGACTAGGTTATACCACCAAACTTTCAAACATGCTGGGGTTGGCTTGATGTTGTCTCCTTTGAGAGACAAATTTTGGATCATTGGCTTAAGAGCTCTGGCGAGACAAGTCAAGAGAGAGTGCTTTCATTGCCAGCGTTTCGATGCTGGTCCTTGCAATGAACCTTTTGCTCCATTACCAGAATCACGGGTAACAAAAGCCACACCCTTCTCAGTCACTGGTCTCGACTTCGCACCACCTTTTGTATTGTTCCGATTACAAGGATCAGAAGTTTTATATATTCTTCTCTTCACTTGTGGCGTGGTGAGAGCCATCCATCTTGAGTTAGTGATGTCTCTTAAACTGTCTGATTTCCTTATGGCCTTTCGCCGTTTTGTGGCAAGAAGAGGTATGCCCACCATTATCTATTCAGACAATGCAAAAACCTTCATTAGTGGGTCTCGCGAGCTTACAAGGGCATTTGGAACCATGTGTCCAAGTTGGAAATTTATAGCTCCTCGCTCCCCATGGTGGGGAGGCTGGTGGGAGAGGATGGTTCGTAGTGTCAAATCCATCTTGAGGAAAACAATTGGTGGTAGTTCTCTCCTGAGGACTGAATTAGACACTCTTTTACAGGAAGTTGAGGCCTGTATCAACTCCCGACCTTTGACTGCTGTCCATGACGATGCGGAAGAAAACAAGATTCTTACACCCTTTCATTTTCTTCTCGGTAAGGGATGTCATATGTTACCCATGGATGCCCTTTCTTCTTCAGTTAATCAGAAGATAAAATAAGCCAAACAGAGTTAGCCGAGGTGCCAATTTGGGAGATTTCTTCTGATATGCAACATACTCCCCACCTTGGACTACTAAATACATGTACAGAGTCCAAAATAAACACAAATGACTCAAGGGTAAGTGCACATGAAGGCTATAAAACCTCCAATACTAAAATAATTCAAACTCACATTTGGGAAAGAGAAGCAACCACGACTGATTACGGTACATCAATATGTGTATTGAGTAATGTGGTGTCAAAGAGAATGTAGAATTTACATGTAGTGTAGAAATGCAGTGTCCTGCAACTTTAAACAATATTAAAGCACTGCCAGTCACTCTTCATTCACTCAAGCAGGGCAGGTAGTCATTCATTCACTCACATGAAGGAAAAGAAGTTTCCTCACGAATCAGTCGTTTAAATGTCAATAAACTGTTTAATTTATGTTACTTCAAGTCTTCTTCAGTATATTGCTAATGTGCGTTGTTCAGAATTCGCAACAGACGCTATTGAAATAACATTTGAGTTCATAATAATTATGTCATATCATTGCACACTAAAGAAGTACCATTCGAGTTCATAATGTCTCTCACTGTCACACCTTGAATGAAATGACATTTGGGTTTTGATGTGTCTTACTTATAGCCATATCTTTAACTCTTTTCCTACCAGAGTACATTAGATCTCTGAATTACAATTTATTTATGATCAATACAGGTACACTAGCTTTGTTGCTGTTGTTATTATTCTGTTTCCATAATTACACATTATGGTGCAAACAGAAAAGCTTACATGGTAATCTTTCAAAAACATCATTAAAAAATAGATGACCCAAAATGGTTTTGGAAGCTTGTAGGACTTCATCCTTGCAATGCTGAAACATGAGGGAGTACATGTAATCCAATGCTGTCCAGACTCTATGCCGATGTTAAGACAATGCTAGATGGGAATGTGTTCATAAAGTGACGGCTGTTCTAATTACAAAGGTGAATAATGAAAATACTGTTCAGCTATAGCATCATACCATGTAGTATACTATGGTCCCCTATAAATAGCCTGAAATAACATCTGAGTTTGTAAAGTGTCACATAATCAGAACTTCTATGGAACAAACATCAGAAATCAAACTGTATCACAAAAATACATTTTTCAAACCTTTCTTAGCTTTTTTCTCATCTTTGCCCTCTGTGCTGGCTTCCTCCATTTCCCCATCACTGGAAGACTGTATTTTAGGAGCACAGCCTTCATTTCTAATCTGCTTCACAAGCTCATCTTCATCACCATGTTCTTTGGGAACTTTGTAATCCTTCACATGGTCCACTCTGATTATGCGGCCCAGAATCTGAAACAATTTCCGCGAACAAATAAAAACCCTTGGCTGCTCATGGATTTTTATCGGTGGTCTCCCATTTGATCATCAGCTTAGAAGTTTAACTATTTGAACTGCTGGACAAGTACTGTTGGTGAATGTATTGTAGTTGATGTTACAGTCATGACACATTCGTAATGGGCTGCGGAAGGAGATGAGATGGTAGCTGGTAAGAAAAAAAAAAAGAAATGTGTGGTGCTCTAAGAAAACCCGTCAAATGGGTCAAATTTCACATTTTGAGATATATACAACTATTATGAAAGAGGGACATTTTCTGTGTATTTTACTTTTTATTTGGAAGTCAATATCTCAAATAGTTTTTGAGATATGGCCGTTTAAAGTGTCAGACATAGTAACTGGAGAAACTGAGAAAAATGACCTTGCAGGCCAGTATCTCAAAAGCAGCCTGTGTGTCATCCTGGAGCACCACACAAATGTTACTGGCAACAGTGGCGTCTTTCTGTCTGGTATCCTTTTCAGTGACACTAGACTGTCTCCCCTGCTCCACCGTAACCCGGATTAAGTGGGCCTGTATACTCGGGCACGAAATTAAAAAGTCCAGATTGTTTCATTTCACAACCAAGGCATTTCATTTTTGAGACTGCACCTTCGCTCAGCCGAGTAAGTGAAAGAGAATCTTTCTGTTAAATGGGAATGACATAATTTTCTTTACATGTAAATAGGTGTGAACAAATAAGGATTGTAAAAGGATTATGGCGGGACTGGAAATCTCTCAGATAAAAGGAAATTTCTTATTAATCTTATTGCCCACTTTCGGTTTAAGCAGGCTCTGCTGTACTACACATATAAAAAACAAACTAAAACAAATAAAATACTGTAAGCAAATAAAAAGAAGAAAAAAAGAAAGAAAGAAACTGGGAAAGGAATGTATCCATGTAAAATATATATTTTTTAAAAAGTGAATTTAAGAATCTTGGAGAGAAGGTTGGGTGAGTAACCTCCCATTCCCCCCCCCCCCCCCCCCCCCCCCCCCGTGTCTGCATTCACACAATTCACACGCCCCATCTCGCTGGAACTTTGGGCATCATGCCTCACTGTGGCCCACTACTTGTCTGTGATCATTCAACTCTCAGCTTCACAGTTACCTGTTTCCTGCTAACCACCATCAAAACTAATCTCAAAAACATCTAAACTCCCATCTAAATCAACTCTTGAGGATTAAATTTAAAATTATCATGTTCTTCTCATACAACGAACCTTTATTCCATTCAGATTGTCAACAGCAAGAACTGTGCTGCGTTGGTCTTCATAGCAAAGAAATGCGAATCCTTTGGACTTGCCGGTTTTGTGGTCTCGCACAAGATTCAAATTCACAATTTCACCATACCTGGACAAATATGACAGCAACAAGAAAGTTATCGATAAGTGTAATAATACAGTAAGTGTAATCATACTGTTTCAGATGAGATATATAGTATGTAGCTTAATGCCACAAAAATTGCCTTCGCTTCATGTATTGAAAGCACTTTAAAAGTGTATTATTCTGATAAAATATTTAACATAATGACAAGGACTCTTTGTATCATGAGACTGGGTTCAAAATACATTAGTAAATGCATGAAAATCTGTCCTGTTTTGTTACTTCTTAACAGAGGGTTTTATTTTCCTTAGGGCCTAAAACTTGAAATTTTTTCACAGGTCCAAGTTCTTAATTTTATGCTGCTCTGCAAAACTTCTAATCGAACAACAAACAGGACAAAGTTTCAAATATAGTATTGATCCCCACGAGGGGTCCCCATCCTAACCCAAGCAATGGCCAAGCAGATGAGCACTGCTGTCAATGTCATCATTATAATTTGGCCACTCCCACAATCAGGCAGTGCAAACATCCTTGTTGAAAGTTAATGATTGGTTCCATCAGTGATGCATCTTTATGCTGATGTCTCACTGACAAACAGCTGATGATTATTATTATCAATTTAAAATGCAATATAGCTTGTTTTACTGACTATAGTATAATTTATTAATGGCTCCAAGTGCTCACCTTCCTTGGATACCATCTACATGATCTTTTAGACCCTTGTCTCTATCTTTCCTCCTCTTGCACCATTCTAATTCTATGGCACCTTTCACAAGAGACAAAGACAATACTATGGAACAGATAATGGGGAAGCGAATCAAGAAGCAAAAAAAGACAGAATCAAGAAATTATGGGGCCAACAGTCTGAAGCTGAGGCCCATGATAAGCAAAAAGAACTCAACCGCGCATTTTGTTTTGCACACCTGTATGTGTGTAGTGCAAGCTTTTGCCACTGAACCTTACATATTTGTCAAGACTAAATAAATCAAATACTTACTGGGAAAAAACACAGACGATGTCACCCTCTGACAGATCAAAAGGGAGGCCACCAATAAAAATCCATGCGCTGTCTTTGTATTCATCATGCCAGGATTTCTTGCCAACAATGCCAAGTTCAAGTTCCCGTTCATTAAGCTTTTGCAAATTCTTGACATTTCTGTTTAAGACAATGACAGAAAAGTGAGCTTTATAACATTAATAATAACAGGAAAAACTCTGCTGAACATGTGAATTGCACTGTGTCAAACTTAGGAAAATATGTGAATGCATAAATCTCATCAGTTGAAAACCTACATAGGGCCTTGGCCTTCATGTCATGAAGCCTATGCTTCATAAATTTTCAACTGACACAGCTGTAGGCCTAAATTCAGTAGGAGACACCAATACAATTATCTGTATCTAGATCTAGATCTAGGCCTCTTGGAGAGTGAAAAGATGGAAACTTTATTGTTTCACATGAAGCCCCATTCTAGTACTTAGTACAGTGTAATCCTAATATCTCGACATCAGTGGGACCACCTGAATTGCATTGAGTAAAGAGAAAGTCGAAGTACAAGATTATTGATAGAAGATAAGAAAAAAAAAAAAGGGGGGGGGGGGGGGGGAAATCAAACATCACCATTATTTTAAATAATGCAATTATGTCCCTTTTCATATCTGCATACTGTAACCCGTTCCTCCAATATCATTGTTGTGTGGAGCAGTGGCGTGGCAAACGTTTGCCGGTATCGGAGAAATGCTATAGAGCAGCTATACATCAAATGCGCAATATAATTTTACTATTTCTTTTCAACCTTGACCTGTTTGTTCAGAAGAAGTGATGATACCGATACAGACACAGTACGGCAGGTAACCAAGAGATCTAGGTCAACGCCTAGTAACAAGGGCGCACAAATGTTTTGTGAAAAAAAAAAAAAAAACAGTCTGTAGTACTCTGTACTTTTACTGCCATGCACTTATGCATTGCACTCCACACTCGCGTTACTGAAGCCAAGGACCATCCTCTATATCCACACACCCTCCTCCTTTCCCTCCCCGCCAGCACCACAGAAAGAAATAACGAGGTCTTAGGGCCTATATTTTATATGCAGGGAGTTGCGTGGGCATTTTTTGGGAGCACAGTAGTAGATCTAGTGCACTTGTTGTGCTCTAGACGGGGAGAAATGTGTCGATATAAGAGGAAAGAATAGAATAACATGTAAGTTATGGGGAAATATTTAGTTGTATTAAACTTAAAGAAGGAACAGGTTGGGACTTAAAAATTGTATCGAGTTATCCAGAATGTTGACAAAAGCCATGTTGAGATAAATGGAGGGAGGAGTATCTTACTCGAGCGCCACTTTGTCAGATTGATAAGTAACGACGTGAGGGTCTAGTCAGTTTGTATCATCGAGGCCGTAGGCCGATGTTCGTCTGGGCAGTAGTCAGATTGACATATCAGGGAAAGCCCCCGGGGTAGCTATGTATCATCTCTTTTAGTTAGTTTCTGGTCTTTGGCACTGGAGTACGGAACTCCTTCCTAAATGGATTGGACTGTAGTAGATCTTCTTCTTCTTCTTCTTCCCATGTAGTTGTCTATTTAATCTGACGATTCCTCAACTGCACTATGTGCGACTCGACGCCCCTGCTCTGAGGCTAAAACAGGCTAAAACAGCATATATTAAGACCATTTAAAATATATCGTTGTGTAATTTCTTTGCATATGTATATATATCTCTGGTTAAAAGTATCTCCTGGTACCTAGATTGTGCACAGAAATAGATCCACACTTTAAATACAATGGTAGCTGCAACGGATAATTATGTTCTTCAATTCATTGCCAAAAGCCGTTGCAGACGATATTTTTTGGACTTCTGCCGGGAGGTTGTTCCACATCCTGATGACACTAGGGTAAAAAGAGTAAAGATGGCTGTTAATCCGTGAGTTGGGGATGTTATATTTTATGTTATTCTTTCTGTTGCCTCCGGTGTTAATGGTGAGGTGGTTCAGTGGGATATCGGTATTTCCTTCCCTGCCCTTATAAAATAGTTTTACTTTGTTTTTTGCTCTTCTTTCTTCTAGTGGTGTCCACTCGAGGTCTCTCATCATTGTATTGACACTACTGCTTCTAGCATAATCATTTGTCACAAAGCGAGCAGCTCTCCTCTGGACCCTTTCCAGTTGTTCTATGTTTATTCGACAGTGGGGGTCCCAGACACTGCAGCCATACTCTAGGGAGGGCCTCACGAAGGTGTTATAGCATTTTTCTTTTACTTTCCTATCACAGTTAGAGATGTTCCTTTTCAGAAATGCTAGTATACTGTTTGCTTTGTTACATGTGCTATTAATATGTTGGTTCCATGTAAGTTTTCTGTCCAATGTAATTCCTAAATATTTAGCCTCATCTGTTTCACTCAATTTCTCGCCATGTATAAAGTAGTCCGAGGTGATGTTGCGATGTTTATTTGAAATTCTCAGGACTTGGCATTTATTGGGGTGGAATTCCATACGCCAGTCCCTCTCCCATTCTTGTAGACTGTCCAAATCTTTCTGTAAAATTTCCGTATCTTCTTTTGAATTTATTGATCTATAGAGGAGGCTATCATCGGCGAACAGTCGTAATTTAGTGCCTGGAGAGATCTTGCTCGGCATATCGTTAATGTAAAGTAAAAATATCTAGCCCAACAGACTATTGTAAAACGAACTTTGTATTATTTTTTTAAAATTGCTATGGTTGGCCTGTTCGGACAACAATGTCAAATGCTGGAACTAGCCATTCTGATTCTTCAGTTCTGGATTTATAAGGAATAGGTCATTTGGATTTAGATGCAGGCTATGTAAGTTCTACATAATTAGATCTAGATTCTAGAGTCTAGTACGATCTAGCTTAGATCTAGATCTAGACCTAGATCTAGGCTATGTTCCATGGTCATGGAAACTCTTCCCTATTTCAATTCCGAATCAACAATTTGACTGAGACAAAGTATCGTAAGAATACTTACGTTAATGGATTCATGTTGCAGAGTTAGGCCTTCATCAGCTCGAAAGCAGAGGTATAGGCCTAGCTATCCCCTCAATGAATCATAAGTAGTCAGGATATTATAGACTGTCGGCGAGGCGAGATGAAACACTCAGAACTCGATGCGATATGAACGTGTCTAGATAGAGTGGCGTCCCTTGACATTGGTCCTTCGGTGCTAAAAGTATTCGGAGTCAATAGAAATGTTGATCTAAAAAGTGACAAAATTAAATTTTAAAAGGAGAGGGCTTTGATCAAGTGATAACAGGAAAGAGGACTGTTAGCCTGCAGTGTTGCCCACTGTTATTTTATGAGGGTGGATAGGCAAGCATTTTCAATTTGCCAGATATCAGTAAGAATATCATTGTTCAAAGTTCATAATTATTACAGTCCCTTAGGTGAGAGCTAGCTACTGAACAGGCTGCATAGATATACTTATAAACCCAGTGATAAGATTGGTTGATCTGCTCATGGCCACAATCAAGTGTTTTTATAAGTTTTTATAAATCTAATCGACTCCCGCTTCTTACACCCTTATATGTATATAAATTTTTAACTCCCAGGGACACGGGCCGAGACGATTTTTATTGCGCACTGGTGAGATACTCAAATCTGAGAAAACCAGTTTTAAGGAAGAAGAAGAAGAAGAAGGTGTGCACTATTTGGATTTAATTATCATTATTGCTCACAAGTTTGCCTATTTGTGTCCCCCCCCTCCTTCTCCCCCCCCCCCCCCCATTCTTTTGATCAGAAGTTGTTAATGAAGGTTTCGTGCTCTTTAGCCATTTAAAAAGATATTATAGTTCTGTACCAGCGTTCCACTGCTTTTGTCCGACCAAAATAGGACCTTGGCCTAGAACTTATACTGTTGGAGCCATTACAATTGAATTTTAAAGATAGCGAAGCTCCGAAAGTACGAAGAACTTGGTTGTCCCCCAAACATGGCGACTCTTATATTTCGTACAGGACGGCTTGCCGAAAGGTCGACATTGAGACAAGCTTCAAGGGTGAGTTCCTTCGTTTGACGTGCCTGGTAGGATCATTTTTCAACGAGTAAATAATCTGAGTCATGAGAATAACTATGCACTATCATGCTCTTGTGGAAAATAAAGGCCTGAAGGTGAAGGTCGTTAAAAGAACAACTTCAACAACAACTTGAACAAGCATTTGAGTAGGCTAAATGTTTGAGAAGTCCAACTCCGCTCTAATGTCAGTGATACTGCTGTTTTGCTTCTGAAGCTCGTGAAATATTTATTTAAAACAGTGGCTGGCTTTCCCCATTTTCCAACCATATTTTAATTAGCCTACATTGGAACACCATTGATTAATTGGGCTAGATTTCTAGGCCTATTGTTATTATTTTTTTTTGGCAAACGGAATCTTCGAATGAATTTGAATTTACAGTACAGACTGTTGGTAATAATATGTCTAGATCTAATAGAATTTTATGTATCTATCATCAAGCAGCCACACATTTTCAAAATAGATCAAGTGGAAAATAAAAGTTCAGGTTCAAGTTTAAAACAATCAGGTGCTAAATTAGACTTTAAAGTGACTCAGCAGCATTTTAAGGGCCAAAAATATTATATTGTGAGTGCAATTTGCTTACAGAGAGACAAGATGGAGTTCGATGAAGTTCTCTCGTCTCAGGATACCATTTTCAAAAATTGCAAATATTATTATTAGTATAATATTTTTGTGTGTGTGTGTGTGTGTGTATTCTCCATGTGTAGGAATTTCCTGGCCCAGTCCTCTTTAGGCATAGGGCCTACAGTACTTACTTACAAATTACAAGATCTGCTTGCACTTAATACTTAATGTAGCGCAAGACTGAAATTAATGTTACCCATGTTTAATTTTCATCAATGCAAAGGGAGGATGAGGTTGGTAAGAGAAGTCAGTCATTGTTGTTGATCCTTTTTTTTGTCCTCATAAAAATAAAACAGGATCTTCAAGCTAGATTCATTCCCACCACATAATCAATATTATGATTGATAAAATAATAGTGTAGTCTGCATTTGAAAATGATTTTTCAATGTCTGGGCATCTGTTAAAATCTAAGTTTGTGTACCATTTCTCTGAATGAACTTTGTCCTCTTCCATAAACTTTGGACTCATTTTTTTAAACTGATAAGAGTGCTGTAATTTTATTTTTTGGGGAGAGGGGACAGGCAGTGCTTTTTATTTGGCATGTGAATATGGGCCTTAACTTTTTAGGTGATGTGCATCTACCCTGTCATTAGCATTGAAAACTGCAGTTTTGATTTGAATAGCCTAATATATCTTTAGGCACATACCATGATACTGTACTGCCAATTTCTATTTAGATCTATGGAAAAAGGTCCTTTTCAAGACATTTTGAAATCAGATCATCTACTAGTTTGGTCTGACCCAGATTCATCAAAACATTAGATTAAGTTAATGCCATCCACTTAAATTTATATGTGAACTCCAGAATTTATCTTCAGTGTTTTAGTTTCAGCAGTCATAGTGAAAACTGTTGATGTACAGGTAGGTAGGGCTCATTTAATAGGTCATAGGAACAGCATGGCCGGGGCAGCAGTTTTCCTATGATTGACTTATTACTTTGATATTGAATATGAAGTAAAACTGTTAATTAAAGTTAATTGGGGGCAAAGTAGGGTTTCCACATAGAGAATTGAACGCAACTCATAATCCCACAGACTGTTATAAGAATCATGCCTGTGCCACAGTGTTGGATGATAAGGAAAATTTATTATGAACAGTAAATCATGAATTTGGACTTTGGACTTTTCTGTTTTTTTCAAGGGGATAAAAAGATTTGCAGTGTACTTTGACCGTTATGGCCTCTGGTAGTGATCAGTGTTATCAATGTAAACACACAATCAGCATTTGGGTATTTAGATTCCCCTACTCTTTTCCCTCTAGATTATGTAAATGGAAAATAATGTATGCATTCAACACAAAAGATTCACAACTGATTCAGTGATTGCTATATATGGAGAGTCTGATATATATGCAAGACTTTTGTCATATGATAGTTGATGAAAAAAAAGTTGTATTTGCGAGCCCTAAGGGTATGAAAAAACGAGGAAAACAGAAAGAAAAGAAAGAGTTTACATGATCATGACATTTGTTTGAATAGACTAACAAGTGGGTTTCATCATTAATATACAGAGTAGGAGGCTGTTCTCTGGACTTTGTTGTAAATAGGATAGCTGCAGCCGATTACGGAAAATTCATGAAATTCATGTCATCTTATCATCTGTGTGAAGAGCACTGGTTGAAATTCGGCAAGCTATAGCTACTATTTTGAGTCCAGGGCATCTGACTAATCATGACTGGAAGACCAAACAATTACAGGATTTCTAATGTAGAGCAAGCTAGTGCTAGTACATTACACACAGATGGTACTGGTAGGGTAAATCTTGTCAGCTGCACATACCAGGTAGATCAGATATTGAGCTAATTAGTAATAGCAATAGCTGTGGGCACAGACGTTATGCTGTTAGCATTGTTTGTGTAAAGATTATATTATTTAGATGGACCTGTGTTTTCGGCCCTTTATGTAGCCTATATCGAAGGACAAAATTAAAAAAAGAAAATGGGTATTGCACAGCATCTGTTCACACAGACAGGAAGGTCAGCTTTATGAAATTTTTAATTAAAATGTTTAATGCGCATCATTGACTGTGGATACTGACAACGATATTGTTGATGGTAACATATGGCATCCAGTAACCAGCAAGATTATAGGCTTACTGATACTTATATTATTCATAACTTAATATAAATTATAATAATAATGGGTACATAAATATAGCACAATCATTCGGTCACCCACACATTTATTTTTAATGATATTGTCAAAGCCACAGTGAAGACATGAAATTAACACTGGGAGGATTACTAGTGGTAGAATAGAAGGCAGACCTTGTTGGGTTCACAGGTCGTAAGCGGAGGATGAATCATGAATTACTAAAAATAGCAGCCTTTACAAACTTAGAACTCCTTTGTTTGCAAGTGGAGAGGTTTCTTATTCGAGCATGACATATATATATACCTCATATTATTTAAATCTGCTACTTAGAAGTTGGCGAAGAATTCCCATATGCATCTTCTTTAACAGTTGGATTCTCTGCCTCCCTCCCTGCCATCTAATCTTTCATCATATATTCTTACTAAACATTTTTGATTTCATTTCTCTGTCTTTTTCATATTCTTTTTTTTTTTTTTCATTTATTTCACGTTGACAGACTTCTGTTGTGTTTCCTTTACATCATACGATTTTTTTTACTCCCTTTACGTCCATTCACTTCTAATTTTAAATTTAGAGGATGTTAAACAATTACACATTGTTGTATTGTGTGTACAGATACTGTCAGCATTCAGCAATGTGTTGGCACCAGGAACAGGGGATGGCCAAGTCCAACAGAGACGGAATTTGTCAATCCATGAGCACATGTCCATGGAATTGCTCAGAGACGCAGGTGTGGCAGTGCCAAGGTTTCGAGTGGCAAAGTCTGTAGATGAAGTCTATAAAGATGCTAAGGAGATTGGTAAGTTGAGGTGTGACACCCATGGAATGGTCCCTGTAATTTTTGGTAGTCACTGCACGAAAATCTTATGTCAAGTGCAAATTTGTTTCCTGTGACAAAAGTATGTATGCACTTAATGCTTGTGCAGATGTAAAACTTGAAATTGCTTCAAGATAATTTTGGCACAGTCTATGGCTAATAAAAAGTGATCATTTCAGAAACAGTTAGCTACTCAGAGATTATTTTCAATAAATATAAATATTAATTACAACATTACTTTAGGTCCTCTTAAACTTTTGTGCACACAGTAATTTCCTTTATGTGCTAGTTGCAAAAGATGCACACATGCACAACTTAGACTAGAGGGGACATTGCGGCCAAGGCCTGTATGTGGTGGGAATTTAAAATTTAAATGTTCTATAACTCCTTCTTTTAACTTTTAACTTTAATTTTGTCCAGAAATCGTAGGCACTAATCTTAGCTGCATTACACAGCCTACTGTTCAGAGAGCATTACACAGCCTACTTTAATATTGTAATTTAGATCACTTAAATTATTTTTGCAAAAGAAGTTTCTATGAGATAGATCTGTTTGTAGTTAAGGTTGTGGAATAAACATTTTCTTAGGATCTAATTGTGCCTTGTAATCACTTGTGTCAGGTCAGAAAAATCTGCTACTGGTAACATGTAATCCAGTACAACCTGTTTCATGAACTGGTACGCTAGCATGGTATCAGTGGGCGTGCACCTGTCGGTGCAAACGGCCAGGGCGGAGGAGGTTTCATTAACCCAACGGCCACATGCTAGGGCACAATGTGACCCTCAGTACTTGAGTCCTTCATATTGGCCCCCGGTAGCGGTGTGGTCATAGGCTTGTTTGCCTAAATCACAGACGAAGAATTGAGCAAACTTCCCGGACGCAGCTTCGAAGCTGGCGGCAGCAGGCCAGTGGTTGATTGATAGGGCAGATGGCAATATACCGTCACTCTGGCCTGGATATCGTGACACAGGGCATCCACCAGTATTGGTGTTCTTTGGTTTGGGTCTTTCACCCTAGTCAGTTGGGACTGCGAGGCTGTGGAGTAGCCTATAGGCAGCCGGTCAGGCAATATGACTGTCCCTCTGGCATCCTCCTGCACCTGGATACATTTCCAGTCGTCTTGACCCTGTCTTGCCACTTGGATAAGTTGTGTCCAGGCGAGAGAGTGAGTCTGATGTTTGCGCAGCTCTTTCTCACTAAAAACAAATTCTTTGCGGTAGTCTTAACACTCACCTCGTCTTCTTTCATCTTTGTCTCGTCTTCTTTCCTCTCAAAATTCCAACGGCGATGGGCGAGTGCGGTGGCAGCAGGTTTGGATAGACTGGAAGCTGTTAGCACAGACCTACACGTTGGTGGCTGTGGGCTATGGTCGCTTCATCGTCGATTGAAGTGGAGGCGTGGGGAGGCAGCACCCACAGTAGCTGAGCAGCCTTTTTTAAGGATAGCACTGCTCACCTCAACTGAGGAAGGGGCTAGAAAAGGTGCCCTAAAGAAAGCCCACTTCACATCACCCTGACTGGTATACCGCGACCAGTGGGGATCCCTTTTTGCGGTCGAAACAAAAAGAAATTCAGCTTACTCAGGCTAGGAGCCTGGAATATACGCACACTACAGGACAACTCAAACAACCCGGAAAGACGCACTGCACTTATTGCCATTGAGCTCAGCAGGTACAACCTGGACATAGTGGCACTCAGTGAGACCAGACTCCCTGATAGTGGCCAACTCAAAGAGCTCAGTGGTGGATACACCTTCTTCTGGAAAGGCAGGGGTGCAGTCGAACCGAGACAGCATAGTGTTGGGTTTGCAATTAAAAATGACCTTGTCAGAAACTTGCAGTCCATGCCAATTGAAATAAATGACAGGCTAATGACACTCAGGATCCCAGTTGGGAAAAGCCAGTCAGCCACCCTCATTAGCGCATATGCGCCCACCATGACAAACCCAGATGAAGCCAAAGACAAGTTCTATTCTGATCTAGAATCTGTCATATGCTCTGTCCAGGCAGCTGATAAGCTGATTCTCTTGGGGGACTTCAATGCTAGGGTTGGCTCCGAAATCTCAGCGTGGCCAAATGTTTTGGGCCCTCATGGAGTTGGTTCATGCAATAACAATGGGTTGTGCTTACTTACTTTGTGCGCTGAATTTGGCCTGTTCATTACCAACACAAATTTTAGTCTCCCCGTGAGAAACAGAACGTCATGGATGCATCTCCGCTCAAAGCATTGGCATCTCATAGACTATGTCATTGTGAGGAAGACTGACAGAAAGGATGTCCTTGTAACAAAGGCGATGTGTGGTGCCGAGTGTGGAACTGACCACAGACTCATTGTTTGCAAGCTCAGACTAACATTGAGGCGCAATAGACGCCCTCAAGGGAAAGCGCCACCTAAACGCCTAAATGTTTCAAAACTCTGCTCAGCTGAGAAACAGAGCGAGCTCTCATCAGAACTCTCCTCAAAATTGGATTGCGTGACTTTTGACCCTGAGAACATTGAACAGAGCTGGACTGACCTAAATACGACTGTACACTCTTGCGCCAGCAGCACAGTTGGTTTTCCTGTCCGCAAGCACCAGGACTGGTTCAATGATAATGATAATGAAATCAAAGTGCTCATCAAAGAAAAAAATAGTCTCATCCAAGCTCACTGCAGTGACCCCTCTTCCACAGCAAAAGCTGATGCACTGCGTGCATGTAAGGGTGTACTCCAGAAGAAGCTAAGGAAAATGAAAAATGACTGGCTTGAAGAGCGAGTAAGAGAAACTCAGAAATATGCCGACACAAACAACACTAGAAAGTTCTTTGAGAGCCTCCGAGCTGTGTTTGGACCATCCCGCTCTGGCACTACGCCACTTCTTGCGTCAGATGGTTCAACACGCATTGTTGAATTGAATGCCATAATTCAGCGTTGGGCAGAACATTTCGGAGGTGTGCTAAATCGGCCATCAAATATAAATACTGAGTCCATTGACCGCCTCCCTCAGACTCCTATTAATGCAGCTCTTGCCAAGCCATTCACAGCAAATGAGACCCGAACTGCCACAAATCAGATGTCCTTTAACAAATCACCAGGCGTGGATTCAATTCCTGCTGAGGTGTATGCCTTCGGTGGAGAAAAGCTTATTGAAAGGTTGACCGAGTTGTTCAATCATATGTTGAAAGCAGGGGAGCTGCCACAGGACTTCAAAGATGCTTCAATCATCCATCTGTACAAAAACAAAGGGGACATCCAAGTCTGTGACAACCATCGGGGAATCTCTCTACTTTCAATTGCTGGCAAAATATTGGCAAGAATGCTTCTGAATCGCCTTCTTGATCACCTCTCGTCAAACGACTTGCTTCCCGAGAGCCAATGTGGCTTTCGTAAAGAGAGGGGAACGGCGGATATGATTTTTGCTGCCAGACAGATTCAGGAAAAATGCATGGAACAAAATAAAGCGCTGTATATCACATTTGTTGACCTCACAAAAGCATTTGACACAGTGTGTCGTGAAGGCCTCTGGAAAATCTTGGCGAAGTTTGGGTGTCCACCCGAATTCATCACAATAGTGCGCCAGTTTCATGATGGCATGCAAGCTGCAGTCAAAAGCAACGGCAGTGTTTCAGAGCCCTTTGCTGTCACAAATGGGGTAAAACAGGGTTGTGTCTTAGCCCCAACTCTGTTCAGCATCATGTTCTCTGCAATGCTACAAGAAGCCTTTAGCTCTCCTCATCAAGGGGTAAGCATCAAGTACCGAACTGATGGCAGTCTATTCAACCTCGGGAGACTTCAGGCAAAAACCAAAACCAAAAGTACTCAAGTCTGTGACCTACTATTTGCTGATGATTGTGCACTTCTGGCACACGATGAGGATAGCATGCAAAACTGTGTTGATAAGTTCTCTAGTGCCTGTGACAACTTTGGCCTCACAATAAGCACAAAGAAGACGGAAGTGCTCCATCAGCCTACTCCAGACGACAAGTATCCTGTGACCCCAAATATCAAAGTCCATGACAGTCTTCTGAAGGTGTCGGAGAACTTCACCTATCTTGGCAGTACACTGTCTTCCGCGGCTCGTGTTGATACTGAAATTCTCTCAAGAATCAGCAAAGCCAGCTCTGCATTTGGCAGGCTTCGAAAGAGAGTATGGGATGTTGCCGGCATTCGCACAGACACTAAGCTGAAAGTGTACAATGCTGTGGTCCTTCCCACCCTACTCTATGGGGCTGAAACCTGGACAGTGTACCAATCGCATGCCAGAAAGCTAAATCACTTTCATCTGGCCTGCCTTAGAAAGATCCTAAGGATCAAATGGCAGGATAAAATTCCAGACACTGAGGTCCTCAATCGTGCCAAGGAATTGAGCATCTTCTGCCACCTGAAAAAAATTCAGCTACGTTGGGCAGGACATGTTGTCAGAATGCCCGACTCCAGACTCCCTAAGCAAATCTTCTTCTCTGAGCTCTCCAATGGAACGAGGAATGTTGGGGCCCCAAAGAGACGTTACAAAGACACTCTCAAGCAATCACTGAAGGCCTTTGCCATTGATGTGAGTGAGTGGGAAAAGCTCTCGCTTGATCGTGCAAATTGGAGGGCGGCCCTTACCAGAGGCAGCAAAGCATGGGAAGCTGACAGAGTCCAGCAGGCTATCAAAAAAAGAGAACGGCGCAAGAAAAGGCCCAGTGGTACTGAACCAACGGAGCACTCTTGTCATTTATGCGGAAGGGTCTGCAGGGCAAAAATAGGACTTATCAGTCACATGAGAAGCCATAAGTCATGAAAGAACAGTCTTTCCATTCTGTCCTCTGTGTCCTTTAGTTCTCTTTATTGTCCATGTGTTGAAATTCTCAACAATTTCTGTTCTTTATTCCTCTGGTGTTGTTAAGGTCATCATCATACCTGATGGACGAACTATTATTATTATTATTATAATCAACATGTGCACCAAAAATTTTTTATACCAAGTTTTTGGCTAGTTTCTGATCATGTTGTCAGGGCCTTACTCCTACTGTTAGCAAAAAGGTTGCTGTGGTCAGTTAGCTAATTGAGCTCTAACCATGACCTAAAAATTCAGAGATTTTGGCCATGCAAACAAAATACTGAGGGATATTTGCCATGCTGTTATAATTATGTACAACATTTTGCCAATTTTTAGGTTTTGTCATGAAAGTGGTTCTCTCACTCCTAATTTCATTATGTATAAGGGATCATTCCAAACGGTTAAAAACTTTTTGAGATGTGTGTTTTTGGCCCTTTTGCCAACCAAACTTTGGTGCTCATTTTCTCGAAGAGGCAAAATGCACATATAGCAGTATGGCAGTACCCAACTATACAATCTGGCCACGTTATGCCAGTGGTCACCCAGAAAAACTTTTCACTTTCTGCTCTAAGGGATTTACGATTTGATATGGGAGTGTTGGAATTTGTTATCTCTACTGTGATTGCTGTTTTTTTTCAGCTGAGCTGACAGGAAATCCAGATGTAGTGGTGAAAGCACAGGTGTTGGCAGGTGGACGTGGCAAGGGGACCTGGGACAGTGGACTTAAAGGAGGTGTCAAATTGGTCTATTCGTAAGTAACTTTACTGTTTACTGGCTCATGCAAGCTCTTGGTAGTTCAATCATGGCCATGGAAACTCATAGGGGGTTTTTGAAATCATTAATGAATGCATGCAAACATTATTACTGGCCATACAAAACCTGGTTTCTCTATGAATGTAACGAGCTAGGATTTTGATAAGATTTTTCAAAGAGACGCGACTTCTCTTACACCCTTTGAAAAGGATTTTTGGCATGTGGTTCAAACTGTTAACCTTCTTGTTGTCATCATGTGTTGCAGAAGACTGCTGATTTATGAGCCCTATCTTTTCATGCTAAAACGCAGGCATATTGACCAGCATTGCTCAGGCATACTTTACACTCCTAATTTTATTCTACTTTCTGCTGTTTTTCTACCTGATAATCCATTAATCTGGTAGTTTGAAAGAAAGAAGGGCATAATGGACTGGCAGCAAAAGGGTTAATGGGAGATTTTTCGTTATGTGTGAAGCAAAATACGTAATTTTAAACCAGATTTCATGTCCTTTTTTTCTCTAGATATTTTGTATGAACAGATTACATAGAAAGTGCCATGGGAGCAAGTGCTTCAAAAATGTGAAGCAAGAGTAGGATGTTGAAAATGTCCAAATGTACAAAGTGTTGATGTAATGAAATTCCTGATGAAATGTTCCAGTGCGGACGAGGCCAAGGACATTGGAGTCAAGATGATTGGTCACAAATTGTTCACCAAACAGACAGGCAGTGAAGGCAGAATCTGCAATAAAGTGATGGTAGTGGAGAGACTGTACATTAGACGAGAGTTTTATTTTGCTATCACAATGGAAAGGAGTTTTGGGGTAAGGAATTCTTTCTTTTTCTTTTGCTAACTGAGCAGGAGTTTGTTTTTGAGAAATCAAACTGGCAGTGTGCTGTTGATCAGCTTGTGTTCAGACAGTATTAATTTTACATATCGTTGGTCGGCTGTTGGAATGTCGGTAAAAATTAAACTCAGAAGGCAGTTGTTGGGGGACAGTTGCATTTTACATAGAAAACTATACTGCCGTGCAAAGGCAGGGCGACATGTTGTGCTCATTTCATGGTTTGGAGAAAAACATAAAAAAACTTCTGTGGCATAGCCAGTCTGCATATAGGCCCATTGCACATATCGGCCATCTTTGATGTAAGGACTGACGCATCATCATGGCGATTGTAGCGTTGATTTGATTCGTTAGCTGATTTGCACTGCAAGCACTTGAGGCGTCGTGAACCAACCGGCTGCGAGCGAAAAGTAGTTCACTACAGTAAACAATGGCGCATGTGTACATGCACCTGGGAGACGTTCGGTCAATTCTTTCACTTCCTTTCCCTTGTTTACACGGATGGTAGGGAATCTGACCAGCTTGGATCCATCCTTTCCACCCCTGTCATAACAGTCAACTGCAATGCAACTAGCAGGCATTTTAACTGCTTAGACATATTTCGAAGTTACACTCATCAGCTGTTCCACCGGCCATCTTGGGTGTCGGAAGAACAGAACAAAAACACGCTGTGACATCATGCACATTGGGCCTATATAAATGCTTTTATTTGTGAGTTTGCCACTCTAGAAAACTACTATTTTGGTACCAGATACATTTATCTGCCTTTGATGAGTTCATAGAGACAGTAAAGTAGAAAAAGGCCATATAGTCAGTTATGTCACTCTACCTTTACACGGCAGTATAGCTGAGCAGTGAACACAACTCAGAATTTTTTTCCCTTTGGCTTTATAATTAGACTACGGTTTCCCTAGCAACAGCCTCAAAGGTTATGTTAGTTTTACAAAGTTCCCAACTGCCAACTGACGATATGATGTCATCATAAACACAAAATTGAAAAGAATAGATGTTGATGGTTTTGGGTACACGCTGTTCAAATCTAGAAAGGTCAGTTTTACTAGAGACAGGAAAAACTGATTAAAAAGCAGTGAACTGAGAAAGACTTGCTGTTCAAATTGTATGTCTTTTTGTGTGTCTCTTCTATGTTCTAAAGTAAGATATTCCTATGCCTGGTGTAGGATGAAGTCCATCTGTTTCCACTGCAAAGAAGAAAAAAAATTGTAAGATTTTGAAGTTGAGCATTTTTTTTGCTTGAGATCATTGGGACATATCTGGCACTGTTACAAGTAATGTAACAAGCAGGCTTTGTTATTATCTGTAAAAGATGTGTCAATGTGAAATTGTCTCTTGTGGCCTTCTCTGCTGATGGATTTTCATTTTGATGGACATATGCTGTTACATTGGTTGATTTTTATTTGCTGTATCAGTTATATCATGCATTCAAGCTTTTCGCATCGTATAGCTCACCCATTTCAAGTTCTGTCTGAATGATTCATTTCTCAGATGTCAGCGAATGTCACCCAATCGCTTTGATATTGACCTGTTGTGTTTCTCCAAATTGCAGGCAATTTTTTATAAAAAGTTGTCAAAAAAAGCAAAATGCAATGATCGCTCTTTGTGCTCCCTTTGATAAACCTACTGGACGGGGAGACGTCTGTGTTTGACAAAATATTATAGATACCGCAGAAAAACTGTTTGGTTGGTATTATTTCTTATGCAAGGCTTCGCTACATACAACTTTTTTCATTGCCATATTTTGACTGTATTTGCCCGGTGTTCAGTTGGTGCATGCAGCATATGAGGTCTGAAACAAGACTGTAGATGATTACAGGAAATTGTCTAGATCAGAGAGAGAGTGAGAGAGAGGTGGGAACACTGGCTTGTCCCAGGTAATGCCAGGCACCTTGTCTAGTGATGAAAAACAAAGTTTGACAAATGTACAGCACGGTTTACACTTTCAGGTCAGACAACCTATGATTTTTTTTGACGCTAGTATTGCATAAAATTTTGTCCAATTCATTTCAGGGTCCAGTTCTGGTGGGCAGTTCTCAGGGTGGTGTCAATATAGAAGAAGTGGCAGCAGAGAATCCCAGTGCCATTATCAAAGAGCCCATAGATATACAGGCCGGCATTACAAAAGACCAGGCCAAGTATGTAGCGACAGAGATGGGATTCAGTCAAAACTCAATTGAAAAGGTGAGCCACACACCTGGACAGTGTTTTCTTCTCTGTCTCATCTCTCAGGCAAGAAGTAATGAGTCAGATTGTCACACTGTTCCCTAAGACTGGAGTAACTGAGAAATTCGAAAAATTGATTTTTATGTCTGTTCAACTACATTCAAAGCCGCGTTGAATGATCTTGGTTTTAGACTCCTAAGCTGAAACATAATCGAATAGCAAACTTTCATAAAGTCATTGTCACTAGAAGTGCTGAAGTAAAATAGTTTTTTGCTCCTCCTGAAAAGTACTCGAAACCAATTTCTATAGGTTTAGGGAATGGTGACGAGATATGCTAGGAAAAAACCCCATCAAATCATGTCATGCAAAATACCATTAATTTTTACCAAAATTTATCCATTTTAAATTTTATGTTAATAGTGAATGACAATGCCCAAATTCTTACCTAAAATTCTAGTTCTGATAGCAATAATTGGTTAAAATTTTGTCGCATTTCTTGTTTGAAATGTTTTGTGAATGAAAATGTTGTACAACATAACAGAGTAAAAGGCATCAGACACTGTGGTGTATGATCACAGAATTCTAGATTTAAGTACATTTGTAAGCACATAGTCATAGGAGAGAGAAAGGGGTAAGATGATTAAGGCCAACAGAACTGTTCTGAGGCCCCCGAGAAACAAAAGGACCTCAACCAGGGGTTGGGATGAGGAGTTGCTATTTCATTGTAAAGTGCTTTGGGTCCACTTTGTGTGGAGGCAGGTGCTACATAAATATATTCTATTTTTGTTGTCACTCATAATTTAGAATTGAAATTTATTCAGATGTATTGTAAACTCTACTGTTTCCATTTCAGGCTAGTGAATACATCATGAAAATGTACACAGATATCTTCCTCAAGTATGATGCATCTATGCTAGAAATAAATCCCATGACAGAGGATAACAATGGAAATGGTAGGTTGGCGTCAGTTTATGAAGCCATATGTTCCTTACACTTATTGACTAGGTAATGAGTTGAAAAGTTTGGTGTTATTTACTTTTTCTTTCTTTAATGAAGTTAAGTGGTTGGAATATAAAAAATCATGTTTCTAATAAAACAGTCAAATATTCTGTGTGAAAAAAATGTCACAATAGGTTTTGTCTTGGACATTCATTCAACTTTCCAGTGGCCACACACTTGCTGACGTGAAGTATATGCAAAACCTATATATACGAGGAAAGTGGGGTCACAGATCACCAAAGTAGAGTGTACACACTTATGGGTGGCCCGTATTTTTTTTTTTTTCATTGTAAACTTCTGTGGGAAAGCAAAAATCTGTGGTGACATAACCACTTAATCTGTAATTACAACCAGTGATTTCCTCCCCGCAGTGTTCTGTATGGATGCAAAGATCAACTTTGATGACAATGCTGCCTATAGACAGAAGGAAATTTTTGCCTTGAGAGACTGGAGCCAGGAAGATGAGCGAGATATCAGAGCTGCTGAGGCAGATCTTAATTATATTGCTCTTGATGGCAGCATTGGGTGTTTGGGTAAGTCAACAGTGCATGTGGGGCTATTGATATTTTGTCGCGTATGTATTGAATTGGTTTACACCACTACCATAGCAGTTTCTGCATTTTTACTTATTTGTGATCTGCATCCCATTATCTCATTCGCTATGGTAAGCCGAATATTTGGCTGGCGGGTTTTCATTTTGCTGTGAAAAGCCGATATTTAGCTTGTGTGGACACTGATTTCCCAACACTAATATCTAAGCCAACTTTTCGAAATATCAAATCCTATCCTGGTTCAAATTGATTTTCTTTTACTTTGATGTATAATGTATTATGTCTTGTGTTCAAACTGAGTGAAAGAAAAAACATCTTTGAATCTCTCCTAAATTTCAAGCTGGATAGTGTTGAGAGTTCCCGTCCACACCCACAAAAGTTAACGGAGGGAATGAGTTAACTTATAATTATCCTTAAAAGGATTTAGCAAGATTTGGAGTATTGTTTTTCTTCTTGTCTAACTGGCATATCTTTGCCCTGTCCCCACCTGGCTGTATGATGAACTGACACATCATACATGACTAACTAAACTCTGCATTTGTTCCACAGTCAATGGGGCTGGCTTAGCCATGGCTACCATGGACATCATCAAACTTCACGGCGGAACCCCCGCCAACTTCCTTGATGTTGGAGGAGGAGCAACTGCCCAGCAAGTCACAGAAGCTTTCAAACTCATCACATCAGACAGTAGTGTGAGTCTTCTCTCCACCTCTCTGTGATGTCTTCTTTTGTCTTTGGAAGTGCTTTAGTAGGCGCAGTTGTCCTTATGGGTTGGAGTTAGAACTCTGTTTCCATTGTGGTAATTTTTTTGCCTGGAGAAGGTCCTTGCAGACTGTAAACTTGTATTGTTGTTTTTCCTTTTCATTTGTTATTTGTTGTAATGTGTCCATTTCTTTATTGTCTCTTACACGGTGCTTTGTAGCTTATAACTTTTTTCTCTCTTTTTTAAAGTTATTTTTTTGTGGTGTGTACCATATTTAACATTATTCTAAGCCTTGCTGTGATCTCACAGATTATTTTGAGAAGGCTGCTGTTATGGAGATATAATGTTTTATATAGAAAGCTATACCTGAATGGTGAATACATCTCAGAATGTTGTCTGTTTGGCTTTGTAATTAGGCAATGTTGCCCCAACAACATTCGTATGAAATATTTTGTCAGGGCTAGGGTAGTGTTGCAGATGCCTGGGAAAAGCCAAATATCCCCTAAAAGAGTTACAAACATCCAGGTATCAGCCTAGACATCCTGACCCTAAACCTTACAACAACCTGAACCTAACCTATAGGGACAACTGTCATTACCAAAGCACTTCTTTTGCCTCTAGAACACTGGCATGGGAGATGTTTTACCTTTGCCAGTGGAAGAAATTTATTTGTGTAGCTGCCTGACAAAGTAAGGCTCTCTGTGCATTTTGGTGGTATGGAGATATTGGTCTCACCAAGTAGGTTACTCAAAATCCTTTGGTTTGGTAAAGAAAAAAAATTTGCTTCAATTTAACCCTTTGAACACTATTGCCCTGTACACCGGTCAAATTCTACGGTGATATATACACTATTGACCGGTACAGTGGTCACAAGGGTGACACCGCATATTTGTGCTCCTACGTCATCGAAAGTTGCGTTTGGCCGCTATTTTTTATTCCCAATTGTAAACAAAGAGAAACTAGAAGCTGGTGCGTAATTTGGATCGAGGTTTTTTGTGAAATTTTCCTAATGAAACGAGCATTTGATGAACCCTCAACCTCGAGGGGTAAAAGAGGTAAATCAGTATTATCAGCCCAAGCTGTTAGGGAGATGATTCTCGATTCGGGCGATGAAGAATTAGGTTTTGACGAATACTATCCAATGAGCTATGTTGAAAGCGTGTCTGACGATGAATTAGGTCTAGACCTAGACCAAGACATAGAAGTTGAAGAAGAGCCTAGACCTGGACGTAGTGGTGAAGGTGGGCGTGTCCCAAGATGGGAGCATCACCCTGAGCCTCTTGATTTCTTAGCAACGGGCTGGTACAAAACATTCTATAATACTCATATTTGCTCCCTGTACATCAGTATTGTGTTTGTTGTGTGTTTCCATCGTTATATTACTATCTATGAAAATGGCAGTTTTGGGCTGGGGGACCAGTGACCTGGGTTCATAAGGACATGAGGACCAGTGTTCAAAGGGTTAAGTAGCAGAGAAGATATGGCCTCTCAAAGACAGGAAGTGACACAACCACAGTTTTGAGAAAAACAAGTTTAAAGTTTCAGCTTTTACTTTTAGACAAAATTATTGATGGCGGCACGATTCAAAGTCAGTTTTGAGGCATTTACCTTTCTCAAACAGGAGTATTATTTGGAAAAGGAATAGTAAAGAGGTTTAACTTTTCAAAAATACTGAAAATGCAGACTGGATAAAATTGATCTTATGATGCCTTTAAACGATTTTCTCGAATCAGGTAGTGCCGGAATGTGCCTCATTTTGTCAGGGGGCTGCACATTTGTAGCCTATGGCATCGGAATGTGGTGTGAAACAGTGATGTATTATTATGTCTTGGGTGGCTTGGTGGAGTTTCTGCCCTCATTATTATCTTGTTTATATTATGTTTAGTATGTTCTTTGTATTGGGCATGTGGTTGGCGGGCTCTTCTGGTAGGGTCTCCTCCTGTGCTATTGATCTGTATTCTGTCTATTGTCTTGCTTTCTTTCCAGCATATTGTGACCATTATTGTGTCGACATTCTTTCCCCAAACTCAAACATCAAACTTCTTTGTGATGGTGAATTGAATGTGAGTTGAGGAATGTCTGTTAGTGTAAAGTGCGTAGAGCTTACATCTGATAGAATTAAGTATCATACAGATGTTATTTATTATTATTACTATTATTTTCTCGTCCTGTGCAGGTCAATGCAATTTTAGTCAACATTTTCGGTGGCATCATGCGCTGCGATGTTATAGCCCAAGGTATTGTTGCAGCAGCTGAGCAGCTGTCTCTTAGAGTGCCCATTGTCGTCAGATTGCAAGGTGAGACTGTTTAGTGCTGGACTGCAAAGTTTTATAATGTTTTATAACAGATACAAAACCGGCCCCTCTTCTTGTGATAAGGCAAATGTACAATTTTTTTCAACTGTGAAGAAAAATTGTTTTTGTTGGTATTTGTTTCCATACAAAAGACAGTCAGCAAAGAGGAGTGGAAAATTTAGTGTATTCATAAATGCTTTTTAGTAATGTGGATCAGATCCACTTGTTGTGCATTTAGGGATGGTGAAAACCTAAACAGTGCTAATTTCGAATGCCCTGAAAGATGTTCCAGTGAGTCAGGAACCAAAACTAGGAAGGCAAAACATGATTCTTTATAATAAATGGGGAAGAAACCTGTTCTGACATCTTTTTTGGTGTGGAGAAAAGATGTGACTTAATTGTATTTTAAATGTTAGGTTAATCCTTCATTATTTTTTTTTTATTTTTTTAAATTTCAAATTTAGAGGTGTAATTTAACCTTTGAAATGCATAATTCCAATTTTGGCCCGGGGCTTTGCTGCCACCTGCCCTCCCACCGGGACACAGACCCTGATGGGGGGGGGGGGGGGGGTGTAGGTGGCCCTCTGGACAGCTGGCCTTTAGTCTGACCACCTAAAAAGTTTCAGATATTTTTTTTCCTACCCTGGTTCCATGCTGGTTTATTTGAGAGAGACACGTTTTTGTTTTTTTTGTTTGTTTGTTTGATGTTTACTCGATGTTTCTGTTGAACAGAGTGGCAATTTTGATTTAAGCAAAATGTCTTGTCTTGTGATGTGTGCAGGTACCCGAGTGGATGATGCAAAAGCTATCATTGCTTCCAGTGGAATGAAGATTCTTGCATGTGATAACCTGGATGAAGCTGCAAACATGGTGAGTTTTGATCAGTTCTGGGTGAAACCTGGACAATATTTAACTCATCCCTTACCGTAACTTTTGTGGGTGTGGACAGGAACTCTCAATACTTTCCAGTCTGAAATTCAGACGTAGTTCAAAGACTTTTTTTTCTTTCACTCAGTGTAAACACAAGACTTAATACATTAAACATTAAAGTAAAGGAAAATTAATGAACCAGGATGGATTTGAACATTTTGAGAAGTTGGCTTAGATACTAGTGTTGGAAAATCGGGAGCCATGTGAGCCGAATATTTGGCTTTCCATAGTGAAGTGAAAACTCGCCTGCCGAAAATTCGGTTTACTGTAGGGAATGAATTAAGTCACCTCTATGTCAAGGGGCATTTGCCATGATGTTGCATGTGACATTTTGCCAATTATGAGGTTTTGTCATGAAAGTGGTTCTCTCACTCCTAATTTCATTATGTATAAGTGTCATTCCAAGTGGTTAAACACTTTTTGGAGATATATGTTGGTGATGTAATGTTTTATGCATTTTAGCCCTTTGCCAATCAAACCTCAATGCTCATTCTCTGGTAAAGGCAAAAATGCACATACAACAATATGGCAAACACCCAACGATATTTTGGTCTGTCAGATTGGACAATTTCAATTGTCTGAACTGGAATGGTAAAGATTGAGAAGGTTTTCAGTGCCAGGCTCATGACCAAATGAAACACAAGAAGTTTAGTTCAGCTTCAATTCTAAATAGCTTTATAAGTCATGTCAGTCTGTAACAGCATCAATATTGTAGTCTGGTCTTTTATTTACTGTATTGATTTGACAGAATTCCTATTTACTCCCACATAGGTGGCATTAGATACTAGATCTGGACACTTTCAGGTCATTATTTTAAAAATTTCATTATATTTGAAAAGATTTATAAAAGGATATACCAGTGCAAGAACCTAAAAGTGAAAAAACAACAGTTTGGGATTGAACTATTCATTTGAATTTCATGGTTAATCCAAAAACACTTGTGGCAACTTTTGCTGTTCCTGGTTTCAGGTTGTCAAGTTGTCCAACATTGTGACCCTGGCAAAAGAAGCAGCTGTGGATGTCAAGTTTGAACTTCCCTTGTAAAGAACATTTCCCCTTTCTGTTATTGTTTTTGTTTTATAGCCATCAGTTCTGTTCTGTTATAACATTTTGTTACTTTAATTGCCTTTTATTTTTCCTTTGTCTCTAGAGCTAGTGATAATTTCAGATCTTTTCCCCTATCAGTTAATCTTGCATTGTACATAATGTAGTTAGTGAAAAATATATCAAATATGAAATATCTACAGCCTTAATGAAATGATACCCGTGGCAAATTTCCCTCAGACAATTAGCTCAGTTTATGATATTACTTCGGTGCACATGCGTAAGAACGAGTGAAAAGTGTGCTGACTTTATCTGACGGTGAAAACTGAATATGTGATTTCTAGCAGTATATTTGGTGGTAAAGAAGAAACAAGCACAGCTGTTTTGTGTGATTTTTTTTTTTTTTTTTTAAAACTTACTCTGAGACGCTAATCTGTTCTTGAGAATGTTTTGTTTTTTATTGTTGGAGTAATGTAATTAGGGGTTTTAAAAGTGCTACTTTCTTTCCGAGGCCTCTGTAATGTTAGTTAATAGTAGTACAGTGGAACTTCGTTAGCACAATCATGGCTTAACACGATCTCCCATTTAACACACCCTCTTCACGAAGGCCCGTTTCAACCCTTCTTTAAACATGCTAAATTATTTTCGATAACCCGCTCGGGTTTGCGTGGTCAACCCGCATAGCACGCTCGGTTCATTTGGACAGTGTTGTCAGTCGTCTGTGCTAGCCACATGCTATGAATAGTATTGAAAAGCCCGCGATCTCGCCATGTGCAAGCCTAGTGTTACTGTGTCTGTTAGCCCATCCTTCTCGTACCCCAGCGCTCACACTATCACCTGGGCCTCGCATAGGCTGCAAGCCTAGTGTTAGCCCATCCTTCTCTTCCCCTCCCGTACCCCAGTGCGCACACGTGGGCCTGCCTCTCGTTCCCCGTCTCCAACTGCGACGCGCAACGTCAGGCCTACTCACTATACTACAATACAATACAATACACCATGATCGCTGACCAGTTCTTCTCTATCACCACGCATCGTTCGTTATCACCCTGTCTTATTTCACTGCGCACGGCGACTCGCTTGCCAAGTTAAAAAAAAAAAAAAACTTTTCAAACTTTAAATTCTTATGGAAGGCAAGAAAAAACAAGCTTGTTTCAAGCTTGATTTCAAACTGAAGCTCATCAGTGAAGTTGAAAGGGCCGCGCGAACAGTAGGGAGAAACGGCGAACGTGTTGCATGCATGGACGAATGCGCTCTGCCCTCATCCCCCCTTTTTTGTGTGAAAACAAACGCAAAACGCATTGAATCGTTTTCGCGAAAAGCGGAGTAGTGGCGGTGGGCACCGGCAAAGATGTCAAACTGCTCACTCGGTCAGTGAACGTCGATTAAAAATGTTGCGCTATGCTAAGCTGGGCTTAGCTGATACGAGTGTCGCCAATCTAGTAGTAGTAGTAGTACTAGTAGGAAAGCGAAGGATGGACGGACTCAGGTGTCCGTGGGAAGCGCTAGGGGCGGTGCGAAAACCTTTTTGGTTTATAAGATTAATCAGTAGAACTCTCTTAAGAAGTACAGTATGTTTAACACATTTATCCTTTAGTAAACTTACAATAAATGTATGTTTTTTTGTTTTTTTTTAATAACAAATGTATTCTAAGCCTTTTCCCGAAAATCTACATGAGATGGTACAAGAAAAATGGTTGACCCCTGATAACACACTCACCCTGATAACACAACCTTTCGAGTTTGGTCCCAAGGGTGGGTGTGTTATCAGGGTTCCACTGTACTTGTCTGCGACTCAGCTTCCAGGAATCTCCCATGTGTAAGCTTTTAAATTTAAAGAATTTTTTTTTTATACTCATGGCCGCAGCATTAAAACCTTCATCATTGCTGTATTTGGTGTAAGCATGTCTTTAGCTCTTGCACTGAGTTTTAAGAGAGGCAAATATATAGGCTAGGGCACTGGTGATGGTGAATAAGTAACCAGTCACAGGTGCAGTGTGAAAACAACTACAACAAAAAAATGAGAGGTGAAGCTCTCTGTTTACAGATAAACTTCCTATAGACTAGACATTGGAAATGCTATCTGAAAGACACACGAAGACAGCAAGTAAAATAGGAGTGAAATAGGAATTACCTGTCTCAGTGGGGGGACCTCTGCCCACCCCAATCTTTTGCCCTGCCATATCCTCTGCCCTCCCCTATCCTCTGCCCTGCCCTGCCCTATCCTCTGCCCTGCCCTGCCCTATCCTCTGCCCTAAGCCTTGTAGGCCAGTGTTACAATATTCAGTATCATCATGTATTTATTAGACACAAAAAAAAACATGCAAATTTACAGCTAAGTTCAGGCCAGTCAAGTGGTATTGATCTATTTTCAGTCCCATGAAGATGTTCCAGTTCCCTCTTATACTCTTTTTAAAAGAGATGTAAAATTTGCCGATGTTGGTCAGATTTCTGACTTTTTGGTCTCGGCTATCTTTGTTCCAGTGTACATGTATATTGATCTGGTTCACTGCGGCCATTTTACGCAAAAGGTATGCCTACAGGAACTTCATGTGCAGGGTTTTCCTACTTGTTACTGAATTAAAATTATATGCTGACAGTTAGATGAGTAGCCATTTTTACATTGACATTTACCACTGGGCCGCCATGTATCTATTGATCAGAGTACTAACACTGTGTATAAGAGTTTACCAGTTCAGGATTATCCTACCTGTTAGTGCTATTGAAAGGCCATTTTCATCCCTGATTAAAGTTAAATGCAGACAGTTAAATGAATAGCCAATGTTACACTGCCATTCACCACTGCGCCACCATATATCCATTGGTCAGAGTTCTAACACTGTGTATAGCAGTTCACTGGTTGTTGTCATTGACCTTTCTTGCAATAATCCAGCACGCTTTTCACACCATGACCAGGTATTGACATCATCATACTTCACACATCCTTTTAGAAGAAAGCACAGATTTAACATGCTTTTTTGGAGTTTTAGAATTTCCTGTAAAAAATTTACGGTGCAAAATAAGCTTAAGGATTGAAATCGATGGTCATGTTTTTTTGGGGTTGAGTAAACGTCTTCATTATTTCTGAAAGGGCCCATGTACTTGCAACTTCATCATTTTAGACTGATATATTTGTATAGAACCTTGCAATAGAGGATGATATTTCCAGTAGATTTTGATTGCAATTAATTATTAATTAACTCTCAAATTTAGTTTAGGTTCAAAACATTATGGAGAGATGTTCATCAAATAATGTGTGCCTCTTCATTCATTTGGTCTAGTGTGTAACCATTGAGATTCAGATAGAGACGTGAGTTCAGATATATGTAATTGTTATTATCCTGTGGAATGTCTCAAGTGAAAGAGATTTATAACTCCCCAATCCCTCAGTAAAAATGGTTTTTAAACAATTCAATGAATCAACTGACTGTAAATGTAGCCTAACCAGGAGCTTGGTGCATATTAGAGTGGTTGTGAATAGTCATTTGGTTTAACTTTGAGAAAAAGAAAAAGTCCAGGGCAGTCACCTGGGGAGCGTAAATTGTGAAATCGGCATTTTGTGGAAGGGTCTTGATTCTGTTGTCTATTGGGAAGTTCAAAATACTTGTATGGCGGAAATAATTTGCCAGTGTTTCTGTCTTATTGATAAGAGAGGTAATAATTATTTGTATTGAGCATAACAATTTCTGTACTGTCGTATCTATATCTGCTTTGGAAATGAGATGCATTCTAATGCCTGCTGACTTAAACACGTAACCACAGCTTTCTGTTTGTTCTCTATGTATATGAGTATGAGTTCTAATTTCCTGTCTGCTGCATGATGACAGTTAAAATTGTCAAATCACATTGTAGATGTGCTAGATCTCTGTAAGTAGTGGCTGTCTCGTAATCTCCAGAATGGTAATGCATTTATCTGTGAAAAAATAATCTGCAGTCTCTAACTTTCTGTTAGAGAAATAATGGCAGGCACAAACAGACTCGCCAGTGACGGGTTGCTCGTTGCATCGCTAACGGATACATGACATTAATCCAGGCTCATACTAAAGGGCTTTTAAGCTTTGTTGGGCTCGCTGATTGCAAATTAATGAACCTGCAAACGAAGGCAGCAGGAACTAATTGATATGTCACCTATCACTGGCAGGTCAGCTAGGTACAAAGTTGTATAGTATGATGCTGTCAAATATGAAATTGTGAAAAAAAAATAATTCTGTTATATTTTTGTGTGTGTGTATTTCTCAGTGTGTTAGTTTTGACAGATCAGCTGTGCTGACAGATGACAGGATTGTTGATGTGTAAATTTGATCCATATATTTAATCAGGATGACCTAATTAATACTGTGTATTTATTATCCTTGATGTTTCATTGTAAGAATGAGTATGCATAGGGTGCAACTGCACTTTGAAATACCTCATAACATATTGTATAGACTGAGAGGGGGGAATCTTGCTTTAGGAAGGAGAGATAGTAAGTGGCGTGAGACATAGTAGCATTGTTAGAGCAGCCTCAAAATGCAAATAAAGATATTATTTCCGGTCTGAGGGGAAGTAATAGCATGAACTGATTCCAAGAGTTATCTGTTTATGAGTGGAAATTTCTTAGAGCCAACTTTTTTGTGAAAGATATTTCTTGTGTTTGGAGATTGTAATTGAGCACTTCACATATTTTTTTTTTTTTCTGTTCTAATGGAATAAAAAAATATTCAAAACTCGGATTTGCTGTCACTGAATATTTGATTGTGTGCCATACACTGTTAAGTTCTATGTGGAAATTGTTGATAAATTCATAGTTTGATGCTGACATTAAGTTGATCTTCCATGTAGAATTATCAGGGGATATTTTGCAAGACCTGTATTTGTAGGTGGGAATTGTCCGCCACAGGGCAGCCGTTCACACTATCAAGATTTTCATCCTCCCTCAGCCTGCCCTACACCTCGGACATAGACCTGTGTAATATGGTATATGTTTACAGTTAGCTTCAGGCGTGTCGGGATTGCGGTCCATTCTCAGATGTTTGAAGAGTTTAGAGTTTATGCGTACGGTTTTAAATGAGATATGTAAACAAATTGACTTGGTAGTTTTAAAATCATTTGTGAGTGATCAAAGAGACATGTAAGATATGCCTCGGCCAAGACTTTTCAATCTGTCTTTCGAATTCAGTTCAGAATTTTGTATTTTATACCTGTCCGAGCATATCACTTTGGCTTTCTTGAGGCCTGTGTCCATGCTTATTAAATCAGAATTTTCTTTTTAGCATAAACTTAACAGAAAGTCCATTTTGTTTAGATAATTACAAAATCAGAATGAAGTGGCTTACTTCCTTTGCAAATGCAAGAACAGAGATGTTTCTATTTGCCCTGATACTGGAATGTGTGACACAGTTTCAGAATGGTGCTGAGGCATGAAGCTGGCATGAAACATAACAGAAAGTCCATTTTGTTTACTCAGTTGCAAAATCAGAATAAAGTGGCCTACTTCCTGCTTCCAGTTCTGATTTCCTTTACGAATTCGAGAATAGAGATTATTTCAATTTGTCCCGACACCGGTAACACATGATACAGTTTCAAAATGGGACTGAGGTTTACAGTCGAATCTACAGAGGAACTCATGCACTTTGTCTTGTTTCTCTGTGATTAATAATATTTCAGGGTGGACAGTCTCAAATATGTTGTCGCCATCATCACCACTCTAACCCTTTGTGTGCCAATCACTGATATATCCGTTCTTTCAGCGACCTCGTTTGTGCTAGTCACTGATGTATCGGTGCACAAGAATGCTAGGCTATTTTGTTTCGGGAAGAAAGAAAGTCGACTTTTTATTCATAAATGTTGCTGTAGTTAGTCTTCATTCATCTCTCCCACTATTTTCATACTGTATAGACAAACAGGGAAAAATTGATGGCACACAAAGAGTTAACTATAAACAGGCATCGTTTTGGGGAGCGTGGAAAGAATATTATAAAAACTCAATGTCAAATCCCTGGGAAATCAGAGAGTTCAGATTTTTCAGTTTGGCTCATGGATTTCTTCTTATACAGATGTCGTAATTGTGGACACAGGTCTTGCGTAACTGATTTTATGGTTGCAGATGCAAAATCACTAACACTCGAACTCACAATGAATGGCTAACCCCACAATAAGATTGAGAATGGCTCTGAGAATGACAACAACTTTCCAGATTTTCCTTTCAAAAGCTGTTCATTCATGGTATACTTTCATAGTTTCCTCATTGGGTTTTTTTTTGGTGTTTTTCTTCGTTTTGTTATGTAAATATTGCTTAAATCCATCCAGTTCCTGTTTCATCATTATTTCAAGAACGATGAGCCACATTAAAATTTTATTGTCTGACACAATTTGACATACAATTTCACAGTCCAGTAACAAAGATAGAATTCAGTTCAAGAATTGGAATTATGCTCTTAGTCAGATGACATTAGGTGCATTTTATGTGTCATGAGGATGTTAGTATGGCTGGAAATGGTTTGTTCCCTTGGCGTCATAGAACTTGCGCTCCGCAGAAATTTTGAACTTTATTTGTGTAGAAGCCGCCCGACAAAATGAGGCACTTCGTGCATTTTGGTGGTATGGAGATACTGGTATTACCAAATAGGTTATTCAAAGCCCTTTTATTCGATAAAAAAAAAACATTGCTGTAATTTAATTAACAGAGAAGATATGGCCTCTCAAAGTCAGGAAGTGACACAACCACAGTTTTGAGAAAAATGCTTTTAAAGTTTCAGCTTTTAGTCAAAATTATTGATGGTGACTCGATTCAAAGTCAGTTTTGAGGCATTTACCCTTCTCACACAGGATTATCATTTAGAGATGGAATAGTAAAGAGGTTAAACTTTTCAAAAGTACTGAAAATGCAAAATCGATAAAATTGACCCTATGATGCATTTTAAGAATATTCTCGAATCAGGTAGTGCTGAAATGAGCCTCATTTTGCTGGGTGGGGACACATTTTGTCTTTCATCAGAAGTTCAAGGCCAAATGTTTTCTTCTCCCAAGAGATTCAATTCTTCTTTTTGGATTAAAGTCGAACTTTGCAAGTACGCATGCTCAGCCGTCATGCCAGAAAAAAAACCCAAATCTTTGTAAGTGCTTGTTGGCGGAAGGGGGTGATGCATGCAGTCAACATCACAGTTTCAGGTGACATAAGTGGAACAAACCAACAGACTTGAGAGTGGTGGTGGGTATTAGTAACAGCCCAAAGGAAAGAATGGTCGGGAATGCATTGTTGTCTTGACAACACGCAGTGTTGTACATGTATTTATCAGAGCAAGGATGTTGATATTTTATGTGAAGTCACAATTTGCGTAGATGGACTAACAAAACTTTATGAGAAAGCTTGTGATGGTGTCATTTGTGTTTAAATAATTATAATCATATAAACTGTGAGGTGTAGGTGTGGAATGTGTACACTGAACATTTAACTGTTGTATGTACTGTACATCTGTGAGGTCAAATAATTCCCTTTTTAACTCCTTCACTGCCAAGCCTGGAAGATTTCCGAGCCAGATTTGTTTGCTGGACCCCTGTTGACCAGATAATCTCTGAGCATCTTTGAAAAGGTCATTCTTTGTGCATCTGCAAAGTGACATTACTGTCAAAACCTCAAAGTGATCATTGTTTTTACAATAACAACAGAAAGAATATTACTTGCAGAGCTCCTGTGTGAAATTTCATGACAAAGCTATCCAAAGCAAGATGCTGATGGGTTCATGGTACCACATATATGTGAGCGAGCCCCACTAACCTCAACGGAAGTCGCACTGGATCAAACAGAGAAAATCGCGATGAAACACAAATATCGATTTTTTGACAGTTTTTATATTTAGGTCGATACTTGAAGTTCAACTATTTTTCTGCATTCTGTGAAAATATTATGTCTTAAATCAGCCTCTAAATATTGCTTTTAATGCCTTTAACTTGCCTTTGACATCGGATATCACTTCAGTAAAGGGGTTCATTGAACTCCCGATAACTTCAAAATTAATAAATCTATTATTACACAATTTTCACACGGCATGTATCATTTATATTGGCCTAGGTTAATTACAAGTACCCGATGCTAGGGAGACAGTAAGGCCACGCATCTCGCCGAGAGCGAACATCGCTCCTCCATCTTTAATGGCCATTTTCTCGGAAGTTTGCTTCTGTTTTGACTGGGGGGGTGGGTGTCTTTAAAAAGCCATAACTTTGCGATGAAAAGGAGCATTACAATACACCAAATTGAAGATGAGATTGCATACTTTATGGTGATATGCATAACTCAAAACTGAATAAATGAGACTTCCGTTGAGGTTAGTGAGGCTCGCTCCACAAATATCCTTTGAAGGCCAACACCCTCATGCTGAAACCCTTAGGAAACAAAGATCTATTTCTCTGTTATTGGCACCAGCCATAGAATGGGCTATTTTCCCCCGGAATGTGTTGATAGTCACAACTGGCAGTGAAGGGGTTAACTATCATAATATTGTACAGATAAAAAGCAAGTTGTAGACCGCTATGTGTGTTGTGTAACATTTGCATTGTGAGATACTGCAGAAAGAGAATATAGGGCTTTTCCAAGTTGCTTTGTGTATGTACTGAAACTTCTAGGATTAAACATATCTTCTGGACAACACACAGCTTTTCACAGAGTCTTTAGTTGTCACTTATATATGTCTGTAAAAATGAAAGTAGCAAGTTGGATGTTCAACGACAGTGACCCTGCTCTGAGAAAAATGAAATGTTTATTTGAAAGTAGATAACATTCACTGCGTTACTGAATAAATTAAGGGAGACCCCCATTAAAATTTGAAGATCAGAGAAAACTTCAAAAGTATTTCATGCCCGGCTTGAAGTGTCTGGTAACAGAATTACCGCTACATGTATATGAAAAAGTCAGATTTTATTGGAAGTCGTCTTCATGAAACACCTGGCTAGGACACAGTGGAAAGGAATATTCCCAAATCTCATACTCACATGTGAAGTGGAAAGTATAGACGCATTAGAAACAAATCACATACTAACAGAGACACTTCTTCACATGCCTTCTCCGTCCTTCTCCTTTCTATTTGTAAAATAGCAGTGCAAGCAGTTAAGAAAGGTTTTTGCGATGTGAAATTTATTGATCTGCATATTCTATTTCATGGATTTAGTCTCACTGATTTTAGGATGCTTTTTTCAGGTATAGTCGTAGATAGGAGGTGTGGTACATACACAAAGTAGACTCTATTTGTGTTAGTTTCTTAATTTCCAGAGAGCAAACCAACTGTTTTCAACTATTCTTTCTATTTTATTGTCTTTCTTCATGGAGTAGTAGCCAATTTCGGACTTCCAGTGTCATTGGCGATGTCTGCATTCTTGTTACTTTATTCTAGAACCTTTGCAGTAGAGACTGAGACTCTCGCATTGGCCTGATCAGCCACAAGCAATATTGCTGCTCCTGCAGAACAGACAGTCAAAACAGATGAGGAGCAAAATTTTCTGGTCATCACTGACAGATGGAGACCAACATGTTCTAGCATCAGTTCTTTATGTGCCCGTATAGTGCGATACTGTAGTTGGGCTGTCATTAGCATCGTTCTGCTTCGTGGTCTGGTGGATTTTGACCATAACAACTAGTTCCTGAAAGGACAGCACTGATGTCTTTGCTACCCATATCATTCTCGTGGAGCAAACCTCTGCAGATCGGAGCATTTTGCGTTCATCACAGAGAGTTACTTACAGATGCAAGAAGTCTTCTTTCCCAGTGTGTTCAGGGAAGAGCATTTCTCATGTCCAGATTTCTTGGAAATTCTAGTGTGGAGACAATCAGTCAGTGAAGTGCATGCATGACAAAATTTCATATCATTACTGTATCTTTCTATCCACCTAACTCCAATTTTGAAAGTTTTACAGGAGGCACCAAAACAAAAAAAAAGAAAATGATGAAAGGTTGGCCCATTGATCTCAGATTCCAGGAAATGGATTAAGTGATTGAAAATGCAGCACTATCTATTTCTAGGGTTAGCAGTGGTTCTCCCAAATCTTGAGTTAGGTGAATGGAAACATTCTGTAACTACTACAGTGTATATATATTTATTTTTGTTTAAATTTCAGTCCTTTCTCCTTCTTGTTTGTCACTCTTTTTAGCAAACCCTCTCTTTTTAGCAAACCCTCTCTTTTTATAATGATAGATATACTGTATCTTCACAGGTCATCTTGGAATTTCCTGTTTCTTTCTGCTTCTCTGCATTGTTGTCTTTATTTGCTTCATTATACGCCATCTGGTGTATGTCACTTTCTGTTTGTTGTAGGATGCACTGACAACAGAGCACAGATGATAAGAGACGTACAGTAAAGATAAAAGGTTTAAACACATACAAACTTGAGGCATGCACTTTAACCTGCCGTGCAATTTTACAGCTGAACCACACAACCCCTTCCCGAAGCACAGATCCAGATTGTGTCAGTGCAAACCAAATAGGGAGCTGTCTCTGATGCTATAATACACCATCTCAAAAATAACAGTATTGATAGACTTATGGTGTATCTTCCACATCATCACATGTACTGGTCTGGGGCAGTATGCTTTATTCAGTGTGCTTATCAAGTGTTCCATCATATAGTATACTAATAGAACCTATGAAATTTAACATACGTATATTCAGTAATTTACTTGTACTGTGTACTATTCATTACATCTGAAGTACCGCGCACCACATTTTGCACCAATTTTGAAAATATCATCTCTGAGTTGGAGAGATGATGTAGTAGTTTATTATTGATGTTAAGTTTAGCAGTTAACATGAATTGTCATTGTAAACAGATGTTCTGACCACCAAATGCAGATTCACATCACCTGCCCATACTTAATATTGTAAAACTTATTACCTCATCACTGTGTGGCACAGAACACAAACTGAAGACCATGTCTTAATGTTACAAATGAGACACACTACAGGAAGAAAATGCGCAAAATTGGAAGCCACAGCGATACCAAGCCATATAATATTAAACCACCCTTTGTGTTTGAAATAGAGCATCTTTTGCCTAAGGGCTTGAATTCAGAGGGCAGACTGTACCTACTAGCCAACCACAGACAGATAAATCTTGCCAATACTTTGCACCAGGCCCAACTGTACATCAGAATCTAGGTTACATTGATAAGGGCATTTGGATTCAAGGCAAAGAATAAGGGAGCTTACTGTTACACCTCAATGCCTTGCAGAGTACACAAGATATGATAAATTGAATTTCGACCGGGCAATGATTAAAGAGAGGTAAAGAATGACATTTCTGACCATACATTTCAGTTTTATTTGACATAAATACATCTCCGTTTTGAAGTTCAAAAATAGCAAAATACACAATAATAAAGACCCAGTTTTGTCTAAAAATGGATGTGTCCATGTAATTTATTGTCAAAAAGTGAGGAAATACACATTTTCATAATTTTTGGTAATGACTACTATACTTAGCATTACATTACTATCAACAGTGAACAATGTCTGCTCAATGCTACCCCCATACCTGTTCCATCGACCTGATGAGTTGACCAGAGTAGGGGCTTGGAGTACTGAAGATATATCCAAAATTATGTATTGCAACCCCTCCCTCCCTCCCTCGCCCCTGGCCTCTCCTTCCCAGCACACACGTACCTTTCCATGCAGTGAATTTGTTACCACCACTTTACCAGTCATATTTTGCTGAGCCTTGGTCATCATTACCAAATAGAAGAAAAACCACACTGTAATTGCTGCACAGAGAAATCTATTCTTAAATTTTGAATTCCACTTGGCCAAATACAATACGTTTGATCTGAGAACTGCAGATTTTATGCTACAACAAGCAATAAATTTATTGATAACTGTCCATTTTTCAGTTTTTCAAAGATTTCTTGGTCAATCTGGAGCAACTTTTCCGTTTTGAGTAAGAGAAAATGTCATGGAATGTCAAAGAGTCACTGCATAAATTTATGGAAATATAATTCGCATCCCACATACCTTGCCAAATGAGATCACACAATTGACCAGGGAATGACACAATCTTTTGAGATACTGTATTTGTTCTCAACTTCATCCAAAGAAGTTGGTGCCATATGGAATAAGTACACAGATAGAGTGGTATTTCCACTGACAAATGATCCTAAGTTTGCCATCAGCGTGAAGATGAAGGACGCACATTTTGTTGTGTGCCATTTGCAGATCCTACACACCTCTACACATACTTTTGTGAGTCGTTCTTCTATATACCAACTACATACAGAGTAATTATTGACAACATCTAGGAGAAAGGAAATCGCTGATAAAATGTTGGCAAGGAGTACATAGAACATTTGGCAAAAAAGAGTTGTCTTCTGTAGTTATGTGAATACACTTGTCTGGTTTCATGATCAGGTCAGTGAGATATTGTGTAAGTTTAATCGGAAGCTTTTTAAGTTTTTGTGCCTCCTATAATGTTGTTTGAGTTTCCTGGTTTCAGTCAATACATGTAGTGGTACATGTACATGTGTATATCTTTATTAAAAGCTGTACCCATTCTATAATATTTCTTACTGCTAATATTACCAATACAGGACCTTACTTTGGTTACTTTAATTATTTATATGAAGTAGCCTGTAATTTGCAGCATACTCCCCACCCGAGTGGTACATGTACATGTATTTATGTATCTTTATTAAAAGCTATACCCATTCTATATTTCCTGTCGCTACTAATTACCAACACAGGACCATATTTACATGAAATACCCTGTAATTCACAGCTTACTCCCCACTGCCCTACCCTCACCTCACACACATACACATATATTCAAATAATCAGACCAATACATAGTTTGATTTTACACAGGAGCGTAACTGTTTCCTCACCTGTTATATTTTTATCTTTTCAGGATCTAAAGTAATCTGTGTTCTCGGACCACAGATGATGGCTCAATTGACCAGATCTCAACCCCGATTTGCCTAGCATGAATGGGAAAACTTTCCCTGACCCAAAAATTAATTATTGTAAAAAAAAATATCGAATGGAGGATATGTATTGTAATTACATGTAAATAGCATGAAATGTCTATGTGATTGGCTTATAATAGAGAGTGCAAGGAATTTTCTTCATGTGTTGTTAATTAATACAGGTGTGATAGGATTAGAATGCAGAACATTTTAAACTCATTGCTCATCTCATGTATTGGGTTTTGAACAATTTTCCCATTCATTTTACAGTGGCACATTTCAACGTTTTGGTGAGAATGAGATTTCTTACAGATGAATATATGGCAAAAATTTTTTTATAAAACGATGAAAGGTATGAATAAGTCACTTTGTGAGTCTGAGATTAAGGTTGGAGAGAGCACGTCGACCAGGCAACGGCCAAATTGTGCTTCGAAGAACCAAGACATTGTATAACAGAATGATAGGACAGAAGGAGACCTTACCAGAAGGGCCCATCAACCACCCGCTCACTTTGTAAGAATATAGATCTCACCATGAGCAATGGTAAGCTAGTCAGGACTCGAAACCATCAAAATCATTGATATGCCAGTAGGTGAGAAAATGTTCACCACATGAAAAGCAATAAAATTTAAGATAAACTTATGAGCATACTCGTTATAATTCAACTCAAATTAGGAAATTACCTGTATGCCTTTCATAATTCAATTTGAATTATGAACTTACCTGTATACCCCTTATTAGTCAACTTGAATTATGAATTTACCTGTACACCTCTTATAATTCAACTCAAATTATAAACTAAGATTTTGAACTTACCTGTATACCTCATGTAGTTCAACTCGAATTATGAACTCGCCAGTATACCTATTATAATTCAACTCAAATTATAAACTTTTATACCTATTACAACTGAACTCCAATTATGAACTCATCAGTATACCATATGTTTACCAATAATTAAACTCAAAGTATAAGTGATGATTTAAAATTATTTTAATACTCAGAATGAAGCTCAGTGACATTGGTGAATGAAATGTTACAGTTTTCATGGAATGACCCAGATACATTATGTACTGTTATGAATATATAAAACTCCATGGAAATAGTTTTCCTGGTGAACTACAGTGGAGCCTGCATAATTCAAACTCGTAGGGAAATGGATGATTTACCAAAGTTAGATTTACCTCTGAGCAGAGAAATAACCATTATTTTGCAGTCTGCCCCGTACCCTACACGTAATTACATCCCTTCGCGCAGACACGGCCACCCTGACCTTGTTGTCCTGTGGCGTGGGATGACCATTGTACAGGCCTAATTATTTAAATTTAATAGTCATGTGGTTCTGTATAGCTTAGCGAGCATTACATAAGTGTGTAGCAAAATGGCTGCCTAATAAGCACACAATGCAAGGCACGTGGTTCTACGTCATGTTAATATTATACTGCACCTGTTGTGATTACATCCACACACCATCTCGCATACATGTGTTGTTGGCTGATATCATTTGTCATTGGGGCAGAATCATGCTGCATACAGGGGCCCCACCCGTACCATTGCCACCCCCAGCCTTTTTTCGCTTGGTCGGACACAAGAGGAGACTCTGCGACGAAACTCATTGCATAATTTTTCGCACCTCAATCGGTGCTAAGAGTAAAGAGTTGTTGAACATGCCTGTCTCATTGAGTTTGTGGAAACTGGTTTTTACCAGGATGAAAATCAGAAATTACACCCATGAGGATGCGCGCTCAATCAGTTTGAATTATCAGAATTGGGCGGTTCGAACTTGAATTAACGGAAAATGTTTAATAAAAATAAAGAAGAAAAAAACAAACACCTCACTTCCAAATCACCTTGATTTAGAAGAAATTGGAATTACCAGAGTTTGGTTTACATGGGTTCCACTGCATGCCTTTTTTTCTGGATATCGATCTCCCAGAGTTATATAAGAAAATGGTTGCAGCGGTATTTCATTGTGGTGCAATTTTCGCCCTTGTTTTAGTTCAACTCTGCAACCTAAATACATAGGGTAGTTTAAAAATTTTTGTAATTAGTTTTCTGAAGTATCGACTAATCTAATCCAATCATGTTTGCATCAACCTGTTGTGTTTATACAAATGTCGGGCATTCTTTTTTAAAGTTGTAGAAATGTAAAATTCAAGGCTCTATTTTTATGTTCCCTTTGGTAAGCACACCTCACTGGAGGACTGTATTTGACATGTGTTCAATTTTGATAAGACTTCTCAGCCTGGAAATGAGTGCACATATGAGATCTGTAGCAAGACTGTAGAATATGAAGAGAAACTTCATAGATCAGAGAGAGAAGAGTGAGAGTACATGTTTATTCTGGGTCATGCTGGGTATCTCATCCAGTTTTGAGAAATATCAAAAGTGTTGAAATGACTCATGTTGTCATCTCCTATTTTTTTCTTCCACTCACTAAGTATCAGTGGTATCAGCTTAGCACTTTCACTTTACCTTGAGGTGATCTCAGTTCTTGTTTGTTCCAACTCCACTTTTTGCACAACTGGAAAATTTGACAGTAAACATTTTGTGCCTTTTGTACTTTGCTGCAGTTAGAGGACCCTACTGTTTTACACATCAAGCTACAGATGATCAGGGAACATAACTCAGGGTTTTCTCTATGTGGCTTTGTGCTTAGACTACCGTCCCCTAGCAACAATAAGGAGTTAGAATAAATTAGAACTGTGAAACAGCTTGATAAGTGCCATTGCGCATTTTAAACACTTGTGTCAAAATGTGCATTTGTTATACCTCTTCTACATACTAAAAGATCTCCAATTTTTCCGAAAATGCAGCTAGAACAAACAAGAACTAAGATGGCATTATGTAAACAGATTCTGGAGACCAAGGCTGATTTCCCCAACGAAGACCAATGTTAATTCATGAATGTATGTAACTGAATGAGTCGTTGTGGTAGAATGAGATTGTGATATTAAACTGTACTTACCTCAGTCATTTTTAAATGGTGTATCTTTTATATCTGGGCATTTATGGTAGAAACGTTGATTGTCTCACTCAAACTGCCCATCCCTCTTTTAACTCCATTGTATTTTTATCTCAAGGGAAATAAACTGTGAAAAAAATTCTATCAAATCGTTATGTTGTTGTTGTGTCCCTTGACAATACAACGTGTTATGTCCCTTGTCTTACTGCCAGCAGCTCGAAAAAAAATCAGACCCTGAGGAGTTGGAAATATCAAATTGTGAGAAATTTTTAACGCGTTCTTTGTTGAAGGCAATGGAGTTGTAATCACAGATCATCTTAGTACATGTACATTTAATGTTGAGTTTCATTCAGATTGACTTAAGTCACAGAACTGGAGATCCTCCGACTTTTTAAAGGCCGGCCCTATTCAGGCCTCTACCCAGAGGCCCTTATAGACAAAACACCCCATCGTTACTCTATTCAGGCCTCTACCCAGAGGCCCTTATAGACAAAACATCCCATCGTTACTCTATTCAGGCCTCTACCCAGAGGCCCTTATAGACAAAACACCCCATCGTTACTCTATTCAGGCCTCTACCCAGAGGCCCTTATAGACAAAACATCCCATCGTTACTCTATTCAGGCCTCTACCCAGAGGCCTGAATAGATACTCCCAATTTTAAATGATATTATCATTATGTAACCACAATGGCGGAGGAGCATTGCATGACGGTGTAGCCTACATATATGTAACAGATTTAGTCATGTAATGAAACAGACTAATAGTTTTAAGATCGCCTGTGTATATATATGCCAAAAAAATAATAAATTAAAAAAATTGCTGAGATCCTTGTCTCAGAAAGACCTGAAGTGAGATAGACAGATCTGTGGAAAGAAGAAAATGAGACTGAGTCACCAATTTAAGAGAAAAGACAATAGAGACCTCAGCAGTGGTCAGTTTACGGCCGTGGGTCACATTCAACTTTGGCGATAGGAACAATTACCTGTGTATCATTATACTTCAATGGGGCGAGTGAGTGAACACGTAAGCACTTAAAACTTGATGACAACGTGAATAAACACGAAACTTTGTGTTCTGTCTTAATTTTTGACGACAAAAATTAAAATACGTGGACACGTCCATTTTGGATAAAATACATCATCACCAGTTGCCCTGTGTGGAACAGACATTGGCGATCATGGCTCTCCACTCGGATCTGACATCAGCCAACCTCAAGAAGGAGTTGTTGTTGTGACGTTTATTTGTTGTCCATGAATTAAGATTTTCGGTGAAAGTTTTTCTGTCTACCCCTGCTTTTCCTGCCTTCGATCGTCCCTGTGACTGTTAAATGTTCGAGGCTCCTGAGACGACAGATGTGTCCTATAAATTCAGTCTTTGATGTCATGTGCGATTTTTACAATTTTTTTTGAGACGAAAAAAAAAAAAAAAGGCACTCATAACTTCAAGTAAAATCGAAAAGTATGATGGGCAGTTTCCCTCTTCCTCCGAAATTACATAATTACGCATACATGCGTTGAAAGTCAGCCTTATCACACCTGTGTATTATACCTGGAATTGTGATGCAACAATACATTCTATTAAAAACTGCATCGAATCCAAGTGCCGCTAATAACGTGGCTTAGATCTAGAACTATAGTTGAGGTTGGTACAAAAAAATGTGCAAGAAATAAACACAGAAATGGAACTAACACACCATTGTCCATATTCCAAGTTGTGTAATATTCACATGAATTTAAGCGCCTGCGCCTCTAATTCATAATAAGATAGGATAAAAATCATTTTCGTATCCAATGAGGGAAATTCACTTTCACATAACGTTTAAGACAAAATTGGGCAAAAAGAAAAAGTTGTATCATGTAGCAAAGCCTCGCGTAAGAAATAATACCCAAAAGATACAAATGAAACGCAAAACTAAAAAGAGAAGACAGAAAATGGCCGATATTTCGGAAAAACAGCCTTTTTCAAGGAAAAACAGCAACAAAAAAAAAAACAACAACAACAGAGGAAAAAAAATTTGGAAAATTGAACAGACAGAACAATCGAATTATAAAAGATTAGAATAGGAAATCTACTTTACAATAATTTTTAAGAGCACATGTATACTACAAATGTATTGAACACCTTGCTCTAACTGGAAAAATAGAGGTAAAAAAAAGCAGAGGTAAACAAAGAATAACATATCTAGAGAGTTTGAACAGATGGGCCACAGGGAAAAATCGGGAAAATAATTTATGGGCTTTTTGAGAGCATCCGAGCGGAGGAATGAGTGGCGAACCATGATTGTCGATATCTGTTCCAGATCCGGCATTTGAAGAAGAAGAAGAAGAAGTATGCTACAGACGTCGAAGGCATCAACATCATAAGCCAATGGCAGGCTTCTTACATGAAGTAACATGGCTTGGAACGGTAGTAAAAACATGACACACATCTACATGTAGCGGTAGTTATAATGTCTTGTTGAGGTGAATTACTGAGGGCAAAAACAATCTTCCGTATCTGTCTCTCTTCGCTTGGACGTGTATTATTCTATTACTCCTGGATGATCTAGAAATTTGATGATAGAATGACATGATCAAATACAGCTGTGTGAAGCTATTGAATGTAGCAATAAACTCTCAGATATCAAAATACCTTTGGCGTTCGTAAGGCATTGACAGGATCACTAAGACTATCGCCAGTACATAATTATATCTGTGTCAGTTACCACATAGGCCCTACATGTTGTCAGTGCGATCTAATTTACATGGAAAAACCCGCCTACCTCGGGTGTGTGTGTGTGTGGGGGGGGGGGGGGTCCAGCCTTTGTTAAGGTTGGTCACCGTAGTACAATTTTACTGAGCGATAATTTTGAAGTTTGAGTTCCCAGAAAGCAACGTCGACCTCCGTAACGGCCACATTGTGCTAGAAAGAAGCAAGACCAAAGACAGAATAATAACAGACTGATAGGACAGAGGGAGACACCACTAAAAGCGCAATCAGCGGCCAATGAGTGACAACTTAAGACAGCTACAGAAATAAACATGTACAATATCCGTATTTACATGCCATTAAATCGTGTAAACTGTTTGCATTGTGTAAACAAAGCCAACTCGCTAATACCCATAGATTGTTCATTTTGTTGACTCAGTTCTTAAGTTCTAGACTTCCAAAATATTTACAGGACCAAGGCAACCAGTGCAAGCCTTTGTTCTCAGTGTAACAGATAAACAGTGTTTATACACGGCTTTGATTGGTGTCTTTTGTTACCATAATTATATACAGTGGTAATGTTTTCACAAGGTGGTGTGACAGATCACTGATAACCTTCTTTTGAAGTTCAGTATTGAGGCGCTTAGTCACAAATACATGCAACTGTCTAGTCGTATTTACTTTATGTTCGATTAATTGGGGGCTAAATTAAATAAATGTAAGCTGATAACATTTTTTTCCCCGGGAATGTTCGACGGACATGATAACATCAGTGGGGCGAAGGTCAAGTTTGTTTACGTCATGCGGACTCCATGTGACCTGTATGTACTCTTGAAATATAACATAGGTGCATTTATTATGTATGGTGTGTCAATGTGTGTATAATTATGTGTGTGTGTGTGGGGGGGGGGAGGGGGATTGGGAAATCAAATATGTTCACAGATATTCTCACGTACTTTTTGTGGCGTGTTTGATTGGGAAGGGGGAGAGAACCAGAACCAAATAGAGTACACCCCCCTTGGTATTTCCCCAAAACTGATGACGTCACAACATGTCTCTGTCTCGACCTAAATTATTTTATAAGCGAGTTAATCAGTAATTGGTTTTTCTCTGACCTACAATATGCATATAGATGGAGTCGTTTTGATGGCTTCCCTTGCGTCAATGTTTACGTAATTACAGGGTCAGTAACTCACATTTGTAAGGATGTGACTGTGATAGTAATGACCTCCCCGCGTCTCACTGCGTAGCTTTCGTTTACGTAATACGATGAGAACTTAGTTATTATGTCTGGGGAACGGATTAGATAGTTCTGTATTAATTGCATTCAGTAATATTAAGAGAGAGAGAGAGAGAAAGAGAGAGAGAGAGAGAGAGAGAGAAGCAACTCAACAGAGAGACAGCTGAAGTTTTAACTTCAGTGATCAATCTTCAGTGGCACCATTCATACCCAGTAATATTAAGAGAGAGAGAGAGAGAGAGACAGAGAGAGAGAGAGAGAAAGAGAGAGAGACAGAGAGAGAGAGAGAGACAGAGAGAGAAAGAGAGAGAGAGAGAGACAACTCAACAGAGAGACAGCTGAAGTTTGTCTGTATTGTTTCCAATAGTTTTAACTTCAGTGATCGATCTTCAGCGACACAATTCATACCCAATGTACTTTAAACGTAAGGATCCCCAGTCCATTCCTCCAACCAAACTCCTCATGAACCCTTTGTACACGTAATTAATTAATCATTATTAATCGATATATTATACGGAACATTTAAAAAAATGTCTTTTGAAAAGAAAAATACAAGTTCAAAAATGAAAAGAAATTAAGATATACAACAATTTTTGATAAAACAACAACAACAACAACAGCAATGACGGCATCACAAATAAGAGAACGGTTCCAAAGGATGAAAATAAGATCAGGTCCAGTAAAACTGGTGACTCCTTGACACAAGTCTGCTTTATTTCGGTGTTTTTTTTGGGTTGGGATGTGGACGCTGGACTTCAAGGGGACCTCACGAACTGACGACACTAAAACATATCTGTCGCACTGGTTCTGCAGCGTCTAACCTGTCTTGAGTTTGTAGGCGAAAAGAGAGACCTAGCGCACTGAAGACAAAACACAGACGTGAAACAGACTTTGACTCAGTGCCTCACCATGATAAGAGTAAGGGGAGATATCGTACTCACCCCGGCCAGACAGACTCAGTTTACTGCCAGTAAAATGTACACCAAAGACATGATGGCAAAAGCTGCCCGTGTCGTGATTTTTTTCGTACCTACTTGACCAAATTCAGGAGCGGGGCAGCAGCACACCCCAAAACACAGGTCATTGTCTAAGGGATTTCTCGTCCTACCGAACACTGCCATGGGTGCTGCAATCTCTGGACTGTGCACCTTAACCCTAACCCTAAAATGACTCTGAACGTCACCAAAAATCCCTCTGATATATTGGAGCTGTTGCTGCCACGCTCCTGGCCTGAATTCGGTAAAGTGGGCTTAGTATGATACCACCTTAAGACCCCCGAGATAATTCTTTGGCATTCCCAAGGAAATAAGACAGTGCACAGGGGCACCCGCATTTCTTCTTCCTTTTTAAAAATTTATTTTTTATTTTTCAAATCAGAAGGAGCCAAAGTTCACGGCTAAGTCAGAGAAAACAAAATAAACCTCTGCACGTACATGTTTATTTTGTCTAAACGTTTATTCGCTTAATTAATCTTTCGCGCGGAAAGAAGATAAGGTCTGCGGATCACGGTGACCTGACGTGTCTACAAACAAGAAACACAACCCAGTATCCCTTTGTCTGTCAGAATAATTCCCCTTTTTGCACTGGCACCGCCTCGTGTGAAATATCGAATCTTCAACGTCAGTACTACATAATGTTGAACGATTCAGTTTTGGCAGGCGAAAGAGACTGGAGTAAAAAAAAAAGAAGAACTAATCGATTTCTTTAGGGAACGGTTGCATTATTATACCAGAGTACAGTGGCTGTCGCCAGATCATGAAAAAAAAAAAAAATTTAAAATTTAACCCCAGAAGTTTCTGAAAAAAAAAAAAATTCTCTGTGGCATACAAGTCTAATTTTGTGGCCATGGCACATATATTCACCTCTTAAAAGCTTAATCTCTCAGCCAGCAAAAAGACGCACCAGGCAGTTTTCCATGTGAACTGGTTTGTATACAATTCACATCAGTTCGAGCAAAGATACTAGATGTTTTCCTACAGCGATTGAAGTTATAATTTACACAATAAGTGACTTCAGTCGAGGTCAACAGGGATAGGTGCACAATGAACGAATTTCAATATTTTCCCTTGTTGGTCTTGTAAAATACAACATTATTCATGACTTTCGCGCATTCGCCGCTAGGTAGCGGTGCGAAATCTGTGCAAGCTAAACTCGCTAGTTGTCTCATCTTATTGCATCAAGAATCTTTGATTTGAGGGCGCCATTTCTACCCAGAACCCACCTAAAAGATTGAATTCATCTTTATCAGGAGCAAAAGTTTTTGTCAGTGTTATGAATTCATGCTAGTTCACGTCTAGTCTGAAGTCAAGTATTGTATCTGCGCAAGTTTCACTGCGAAACATGCTGAACTAAAATGCATTTACAAATTACAAGTACGTAGCGAACCATAGTGGGTGTCCTGTTTACTACACGCTTATCACATTCTTGGTACGAGAATGATACTTCTGAGTATTAACTAGTTGCACTTTATCTTTGATAGTGGCGTACGTTTTTCTTCTCTGTCTTCCTTCTCCTCTCCCCTTGCATCTGTCGGTCCGTTCTCTACCTCTCCGGGCTTCTACTTTCTCTATCTCTATTTATCCGTCCTTCCGTTCACCCACTCATCCATCCATTCATCCACCCATCCATCCATTCATTGTCTGCCTGTCTGTTTGTCAGAAGGTTCGTCTATCTCTCTCTCCCTCTATCTATCTATCTATCTATCTATCTATCTTATCTATCTAACCTGCCTGCCTACCTGTCTATATACTGTATATATCTGTCCGTCCGCCCGTCCGTCGATTCATCGGTCTGTCTGTCTGTCTGCCTGTCTGTCTCTTGCCACTCTGTCCACCCATCCACCCGGTCTAGTTATCAGCATAAAAAAGTGTTAAGTATCTCAATCCGCCACTATCACCACACAAAAGAGGGTGTCTCCCCGCAGTGTTATCTATCATACACACAAGTTGTGTCACAAAGTGTCCCGTTTCACCACTGACAAAGAGGTACTCTATCAAATGTTGAAATTTCTGTTTCCCCCAGCCCTTGATAAATATCGGCATATTCCCCCCCCCCCCGCGCCCCCCCCCCCTTTTTTTTTATCTGCCACGTCGCCGATGGAACGGCTTTTCAAGTTCAGATCAACCCCCTCACCACCCCCAACATCTCCTAACCCCAACCCTAACGGTTGGAAGTAGAAATTTTTATTTTTTTTATAAAGGTTGAAGATGTCACTGAAGGAATTTTGGCTGCAGTTTCGCACTTGTGGTAGCTGTGGGTGGAGACGTTCGGGTTGTTTTTTTGTTTTTTTGTTTTGCTTGAAATGAGCGACGAATTGCGGTTACAGATCCAACTTTTGCATGAAGCACTGGTATAACTGAGACCAGTGGTTCTCAACCTTTTCAGGCAATGGCTCCCTTAGGCTCCAAATGTTCTTTCATCGTCCTCTTCTTGTCCCCCTACCTCCCCCCCCCACACACACATACACACAATCCATGCTATAAAACAGAAAAGATTCTTTATCAAATGTACTAAACAAAAAAAAAAATGCACTGTGAACCTTTTCTGTTCTTAAATATTTCAAACTTCGGTAGTTTTCCAGCTAACATAATTGTAGTACACGTAGTAGTATTTATAGAGAACAGTTATAAACAGAGGACTGAACAACCCGGCAGGATTTGTGTATCGATTTTAACATGTCGCCCTTCTTTTGAGGCATCAATACGGCTTTTGTTTCATTTCTGTATTTAGACATTTCCAATTCTGTACAATAATGCATTTTTCATTCCAAAGAGAGTCCTCTACCGGAGACTGCAGCGCCTTCAATGTTTTAACTATAAGACTTGTCTAGTCAATGAACCGTGCAGGGCGCAATTCTCGACTTCTAAGGGAGGTATTGTTCTAAGCACGGTCAGACACAGTTAGCTGCTGGCAGGCAAGAAATGCACATTAGCTTTTTCCTCCGGGCAGTAGGTTAATAGTACAATTTATCATTCATTTTGTTGAGAATAATCTGTTTTAATATGCTCAGACGTTTTTGGTTTTGTTTGATCTATTTATTTATTTATGATTATTATTTTTCTTTGTGTGTAACGTAACAGTTGTTTGGAGTCATCCGTAACGTACTCACAGTACGGGGAGGGGAGCGTTAAGCCAAGCGTTTGAAAAGCGTACAGAGCGGGGAAAGGGCCAAGCTTGAAACAAAAAAAAAAAAGAGAGAAGAAATGGGTTTGACTTTGAGTTCGGAGAAAGCGAATTGACAAGATAACAGCCATAGTGTGGTAAGAAGAGGCAAAACGATGATAGTTAGAGTAATTATATTAAAATGATATCTAGAACAGAAGGTGAAACTACCAGAAGTGTCCACTAAATATCATAAAAACCACAGAAAAACTGTGGGGTCGCAGCAGGGCTATAAGCAATGTCACTTGAAAAAGGCGAAACCCGAAAATTTGTGTATTTTCTGTCTTCTCTTTAGTTTGCTTTGTATTGTTTGGGTTTTATTTCTCACGTGGGGTTTTGCAACATACAACCTTTTCTTTTTGCCCAATTTTGACAGAAGTGCCCACTGACCACCCGCAGAAGAGGAAAGTTTTAAACAGATCTATAGACGGTGGCATGGCGGACCCACAGCTCTGGGACTCTCAAACTTGAGCTGTTGTGGGGACTCATCGCAGCCAGTAACAATAGGGCAAATATCCAAGAGTCATCCATTAACCCTTTGCTGGTACCCGGGTCTGAACTCTTTAGAAGGGTCCACAGGGGTCCGATGGACCCCCCCCCCCTATTATTTACCTCTATTTTACGCTAATGAAATGTCTATAGTATAAGTATAGGCTAATGTTGTTAAATTTGTGTTTTTGGCTTTGCAGTGATTCCAAACATTTATTAAGTCACAATTTCATGACTTTTGATATTATGTTGTTTTTTTTTGGTTTTTTTTTACTGTTTTATTATTATTTTCAGCATTATTATTATTATTTTTTTTTGGTCCCTCAGTGATCATCATAGCATTCATTATACATGTATTAGGCATGAGAGTGCCTTTTGTGTGCATCATAATTCTTCATTGTTCACAGTATGCAAATTAACAAGATTTTCAAAGAGGAAAGAGGACTAAAACGTTTCTTCAGGGCTCTTCCAAAATTAGGGACCCTGAAACTATAACCCTATTTAGTTTCACAGTAGATCCGCTACACTCTGTCAATAGGCCCATTGCGGATATCGGCCATTTTAGCTGTCAAGACCGACGCCTCACCATGGCGATGGTAGCATTGATTTTGATTCATTAGCTGATTTGCACTGCGAGCACTTCAGGCGTCGCAAACCAATCGGCGGCGAGCTAAGAAAAAGTTCATAACAGTAAACAATGACACGTGTGTTCACGCACATGGGAGACGTTCGGTCAATCCTTTCACTTCTTCTCCCTTGTTTACACGATTGGTAGGGAATCTGACCAGCTTGGATCCATCCTTTCCACACCTGACATAACAGTCAACTGCAATGCAACCAGCAGGCATTTTAACCGCTTAGATATATCTCGAAGTTACACTCGTCAGCTGATCCACTCGCCATTTTATGTGTCGGAAGTACAAAACAAAAACACTCTGTGACGTCATTCGCAATGGGCCTAGAGATGACTCCCCAGTGCACCCGGTTCTCTTCAGGGGGCGTAATTTACATTCTATCACAGTGGAAACATTTTTTTAATGCTGTTTGTTTATTTAACATGTCATATCAGCGCTGGCTGTGGCCGCTTGTTGATTTTATTAAAGCTTGTTGATGTTTTGACGCCACCGCTGAAACTCGAAACTGTTGTGGTTACACGTTCGACAAGATGGAATGGTCTATGTCCGTGAACAAATTCTTTGTCATGTTGGAATGTCAACAAGCGCTTACACTTAACTCTTGAAAGCGCTCGCAGTGCTGTTTTTGTTAGTGTTATTGTTGTCTTGTTCTGCAGTGCTTTTGAACGTGTATACTTGTTGTCTGTTCAGTTTCTATCGAATTGATACAACACAAGGAATTGCTTGTGACACAAATAAAAATCATCTGCCGGCAAACTTGAAAAATACTGAAACGGTTTCGGGGGACCCAGGGTACCGGCTATTAAGAAATAACATTGCATCACTGTGATGATTGTTTTAGTCTTCATTCACATTTCTCTCTCTCTCTCCCCCCCCCCCCCCATATCCCCACCCTTCTCCCGCTGCGGTAGTGTTCAGTTATCCAAAATGCATATCATTATGCAAGTCGCTATCCGACCGACGTCAATACTGCACATCACTTAGCGTGATAGTATCAGTGCGCAACTTCAATACAGGTCGCTATCCGGCCGAGCGGCTGGTTGGTGACCGATTCTGGTAGCGTCTCCTTCAGGTCTGCCATTCTGCTAGATTCAGACATGTCATCTTGCGATTTCCTGGCACACTGTGGCTGTTTCGTGTCCACGAGCTGTCTCCAAATTCAAACTCAAACATCGGCCAACATCAGTATTGGTTTGTTTCAATTACGTCATCCAGTGCACGGCGCCTGAGCTCTGCAAAAAAAAAATAAAAAAATTGAAACTCTTAGTAGAACGAAACATTATACCTTTGGTTGGAGCTTTCGGCGTAAAACGACATAAAAATCAAAATTTTGATGAGAACACAGCTATTGTGACGTCAGGACAAACAAATCAGTCAAGCAGGTGGTTGGTGGCCACTTCTGGTAGTGTCTCCTTCCGTCCTATCATTCTGTTCTATTCTGTCTATCGTCTTGCTTTTTCCTGGCACAATGTGGCCATTGTCGTGTCGACGTGTTTTATCTAAACTCCAACTCAATTTGACATCACGTAGCTTTATAGTATGCGATTTAACCCTCTAGCGCCCCGTGTACCGTAACCTGGAGCCAAATGGCAAAATGCTCTGTCTTTGATACAATGCCTCTTCCTATTTTATCAAAGAATAATAAATTCCAATTACATATTTAATTTATATTTTTACAATAATCTGTCTATTTACACACAGTTCAGCAATATTATTTCAGAAGTTTTTGGGATTGGCAATGTTGGTTTGGGCATGGGCACTAGAGGGTTAAATAAATCCAACTCGGTATCCGACCGACATCAATATTGGACCTCATGCAGTTAATACGGAATCCAATGCGCAGTTTGAATACAAAGTCGTTATCCGACACCATTTTTGGACGTCACCTGGCGTTACGGAATTCAGCTTTCCTGACGCCCCAATCGGCACAGATAAACACAAATCTTTCAGATTGAAAACATGTATTGAAAGCAGGTTTAGGGAGCTCTATGAGCTGTCTCTTCCTCCACCCAAAGATTATATAAAGTCGTGTTTATGCTCTCATTTTTTATTTTTTTTTGGTGGGCGTGGTTCATGTATTGATGTCACTGTAGATGTAGCATTTAATAAAGCAAAAATTATATATGTTTGGCAACCAATTATGCGATTATATATCGGAGTGGTTCTCTCTCTCTCTCTCTCTTTCTCTCTTTCCTTGGTGTCTTCTCTCTTTCTCACTCTCTCTCTCCCCTTCTCTGTCTGTCTGTCTGTCTCTCTCTCTCCAGCAATCCCTTATGTCTTCTCTCTTTTCCTCTCCCTCTTCCCTTTATGTTTTCTCTCTTTTCTCTTTCTTTCTCTCTCTTATCCCTCTGTCTCTGTATGTTTCCGTCTCTCTCCCTCTCTTTCTCTTTCTCTCTCCCCCGCATTCCTTTGTGTCTTTTCTCTCTCTATCTCATTCCTGCCATTATGTTATCTCCCTTTTTCCCACTCTGCCTGTCTGTCTTTTCTCTCTCTCTTTCCTGCCTGTCTATCCCTCCCTCTCTCTTTCTCCCCCGTCTCATTTTTGTGAGTCTATCACTCTTATTCTTTTCGCATATTCTTCCTCTTTTCACATTTAAACCCATTACCATCACGACAAACTGGCGTAGATTTATAAGAAAAGAAAACAAAAAATTACATAATCATCTCGATCTCGTATCAGGCTGAATTTGACACTAAAATGTCTAGTATTCGAAATTTTGTTCAAGATGTACAGATTGAGCTATCTTGCATAATTTAATTACCGCGCCTTCTTTCTCCCTGCTGCATATCAATGTGCACATGGTGTCAACAACCCCCATGGCTCAATGCCGTCATCCAGTTACAGTACAAAAATGTTCCGTATGAGAGATTCTAAAAACTTCCCTCTGATAGGTGCGCAACAGTGTGCAATTTGGTTTTTCCAATCTGTTTTTATCGTGTCAGCTGTATTTTTTATTTATGTATCCTTTCAATGCTCTCTTTCTCTCTCTTTGTTTCTTTCTTTTGACTCTCTCTCTCTCCCTCGCCCTCTCTCGTCTTTCTCTCTCTGTCCCTTCATCATTTTCTACCTCTCTGTCTCCCTCACCCTCTACCCCTCTCTCTCTCCCTCCCCTCCCCATTCTTTCCCCCCTTCCCCGTCTCTCCCTCCGTCTATCTATCTATCTCCTCCATTCTCTACCTCTGTCTCATGCCAACTGTATTTTTATTTATGTACCTATTCAATGCTCTCTCTCTCTCTCTCTTTCTTTCTTTCTTTCTTTTCTCTCTCTCTCTCTCTCCCTTCTCCATTCTCTCCCTCCCTGTCTACCTCACCCTCTCCCCTCTCGGTCTCTTTCCCGCCCGTCTCCCTTCTTTCTCCCCTCAACCCTCCTCTAACACTCCCTCCCCCCGTCTCTCTCTCTATCTCCTCCATTATCTGCGTCACAGCGTCTGTACTTTTATGTATGTATCTTCTGAATGCGTGAACATTTTGCGGTAGAACTTTGTTTGTTCCACACGAGATAACAAATCAAAAAAAAAATAAAAAAAATGACCCCCCCCAAAAACCCCCAAAAAGGTGTTAAGTGACAAATATCATATTTACTCGCTGCTGTAACTGCGATCTTTCCATCTAGATAAAGCATGGTCTTTGTCCAGTTGCAAGTTTCAAAGATCCTGTTTCAGTGCCGGAATGTCTTGAGATTGTCCACAGATAAAGACGCACTGACATGCTTTTTATCATGTTGTTGTTGAGACTTGCGCCTTATGCACAGGTTTTTTCCCCGCTCCGCTTCAATCTCCTGTCTTCCCCAGTCTCTCAGCCCCTCTCTGTCTTCTCCTTTATTTATTTATTTTTTTAAAAATTTCATTCACTCCCCTCCCTCCCCCGCTCTCTCTCTTTTTCTTTTTCTCTCTCTCCTCTTCCTCCACTCCACTTTCTCTTCTTTCTCCCCCTCTCTACTCCTTTCTCCATTCTCTCTGTCTTTTCTTCCCTCCCCTCTCTTTGTTCTCCCCCTTTCTCTATCCTTTCTTTCTCTTTTCTCCCCGTCTCTCTGTTTCTCTTTCTCATTCTCTCTGTCTTTCTTTCCCCTTCTGTTTTCTCTATCCCGCTCTCTGTCTTTCTCTCCCCTTCTCTCTGTCTTTCTCCCACTGTTTTCTCTACTCTTCTTTCTGTCTTTCTCTCCCTCTCTGTCTTTTTCTCCTCTTCTTTCTGTCTTTCTCTCCGTTTTCTCTCCAAACTCTCCCTGTCTTTCTCCCCCCCCCCCGATCCCTTCTCTCCCTCTCTCTCTATTTTCTCTCCACCTCTCTATGTCCTTCTCCCACCCCCCTCTATCTTTGTCTTCCCCCTTCCCTCCTTGTTCAACAACAACAGTAACAACAAACAACAGCAACACCTGCAACGGCAGCTACTACCACAGCGCCACCATCATCACCAAAAAACAGCAACAGAAAAAATTTAAGATATTGATCATGATACAATCAGCTCGCATCAACAAAGTCAGCATGAGCCGGAACAACATCAACATCAACAACGACAACAACAACATCACCAAAATAACAGCTACAACTGCAAATTAACAACAACATTGGGAACAAAAGAGGGTCCTTGTTAGGGGACCGTATAGGCTAATTACGAAGCCGAAATAGAGAAAACACTCTTGAGTTGTGTTCACTGTTCATCTATAGCTTAGTTAATCTTGTTACAACAGCCGTACGAATTTCACCTGTGCAAAACAGAACACTTGTGTTATCGTTATTCCACGATAAAAGAGGATGACGTAAAGGTGATAACATTTTACAGAATACAAGACAGCGAATAGTGTACAAATATGAAATAGGAAACTTGTCACGATGAGACGTGAATTATGCAACGGTCACCCCTTCTTTTCTGGTGCGCGACTACCAAGACTGGATGAATGAGGAAGTAACTGAGGGAACCTGGGGTCACAAGGGGTAGGAATATAGCCAGGGACTCTGAGAACCGCTGGTTTAAAGGACTGGGCCGTTTTAACTTCATTATGGGCCCCTGGGCTGCGGCCAGTCCCCTACGCCCCTACGTAAATTTGCATGCATGGGGCCCCCTAAACTCTTGGGGCCTCAGGGTAACTGCCCAGTGTGCCCCATGCGTTAAGACGGCTCTATTAAAAGGAATAAACCAAGAAAAAACAGTACGAGAAAACAGTTGAAGTTACGGAGAAAGTGTCATGAAGCTCATGCCGTACGTAGAAAGGAGCTTCGTGTACTTAGCTGAGAGTACGTTATGGTTTTCATGTGTGGTCCAGTTTTCCCGTATGCGTTCATTTCCACATATAAAGAAGTCTATATGAGCATTATGTGTACACACCCGATGAGTTATCCGGTATTACCCTGGATAAACCTGCTTTCCCATCCTTCTCTCTCACTCTCTCTGATCTAGTCAATTTCCCGTAATAACCCACAATCCTGGTTCAGAACTCATGCGCGGCAGGACACTGAACACCAACTGAACCCTTTGCGCACTGGGTAGTTTGTGTAATAGTGAACACGTCGGCAGGAAGTGATGCCATCATGGGCGCTCTCATGGGTTTGTGAAAATGAGAACCGGAGTCGAGCAGACAGCGACACAAAGCAAACTAAAAAAAAAACTTCCCCACCATTTGGAGCCTCCAAATGTAAAAAAGAAGCTTCTGCCAGACGAAAGGAAGACATCTTTAACATTTCATGTAAATCCCAGCTGTAAGAGGCAGTATTTTATGCCCCTTTACAGACACATACACACAATTTGCTTTTATTTATATTTGTTCCTGTCCCCTGTAATCTTGCACCAATCCCTACGGAGCCCTACCACATGGCTTTAATGACTGGGTGAAGAGGGGGACCGCTCGTCCTACGTGTTGCACCTTGAGACATTTTGACACAAGTGTTTCTGTGAAGTGCGATTGGATATAATACTTTGTGACCTTGTAAATTGGTTGCAGTTGGTAGTTTATGTCTTGGGTAATCAGTCAGAGAGAGAGAGAGAGAGAGAGAGAGAGAGGAGAAGGAGAGAGAGAGGAGGGGAGGAGAGAGATAGAGAAAGAGAGAAAGAAAAAGAGGGAAAGAAAGAGGGAGTGAAGGAGAAAGGAAGAGAGAGAAAGAGAGAGAGAGGTTGTTGCGATGGAGAGAGATAGAGAAAGAGACAGACAGACAGAAAGACACACATAGAAAGAAAACAAAAAAGGCTGGAAGACCTAAAGAAAAGGTAATGGAAGGATGTGAAAGTTTCTTGAGAGAGAGAGAGAGAGAGAGAGAGAGAGAGAGAGAAGACGGGTACAGGTGAACAAAGTAGCCGCTACTGCGAGTTGAACACCTGTGTGTACAAGCCAACTATACCTCTCTAGTTGTTCACTTCTCGCCCGCCAGCCGTGGCCTCTCTACTCTACCTATCACACAACGCAGCACGTAGATCTATGTACCACAAACCACACCAACCCCAATTGCTTCAGGGGCTACTACACCCGGGTCATGTAATGACAAACCCCTGCGCTTAAAACCTACAAACAACGGTCCGCTGAAGAAAAAGTAGACCGGGAAAAAAAAAAGCCTACCAATACACCTGTAAACGCTTCTTTCTATGGGATTAGAATCCTTTTCGCGTTGTTACTTGGAACGAACCAGCGCTACAACTACTCGACAACGGGTTCGGTTCCAGACGAACAACCCAACGCCACTGCGCGATCATTAGTCACGTCTGCTCGACTCGGGGAAAACAGTGACACTTCTGCTAGCCACGAGCTTTCTCCCTGTCTCGTCGCAGAATTTGTTTTTCCTATTCTTATTCCGGGTTCGTCAGTTCATGTGACGGAGTGCAGAGTGAGTGTGCATCTATATTATTCATTCCCTCGTCTCTCTGCACACTTGAACGGAATCGGTTTTGTTTACATCAGCGGAGTTCAATTTTGTAAATATAACATAGATTGGCTTCTTCGTGTGGAGGATTTTTTCTACAAATTTTGATTCGGAGTTGAAATTGAAAATGGAAACTTTTAATTTGTTGGCTTCTTGACGACATTTGGAAAAAAAACAACAACACAACAACTGTTTCAGTGGTAGAAATATCTGTGAGTTCGTGTGTTTATTTCAAAACTGTGGCGACGGACGTTTCAAAACAATAAGCATGGCAGCTGCCAAAGTGTCCCGCACGCGACAACGTCCGGCTGGAAAAAGAGACGGTTCGCCGGAAAATGATAGGAAAACTTCAGATTTTTCTTTGGAAGATTTGGATATCTTAAAAACAATAGGTAAGGTCCCTTGTTTCTTCGTTTATTTCGTTTCATTTTTTTTGTTTTTGTTTTTGTCATCACCCGTAGAATTGTGTAGACTGTGTTGATATTTGTTTCGTTTGAATTTGCGTACTTTTAGTTTTTTAAAACACTCAGCTCGTGAATAACGTGACCGTTCTATCGCCTGCTCTTCACGCTCAAAATTGTAAGACTGGAGGGAAAAAAAATTTTCAGGGAAGAGTTCCGTGCGCCCCAACCAGCCAGTCAGTCTTTAACCCCAATTTTTTTTTTTACCTTATTCCTAACCCTAATCACATCGCTAACCCTTCCTCTTACCCTTTCAACCAGAAAAGGAAAAGAAAATATTGAGACAGTGTGTAAAGAATAATATTGTAAGTGTTCGTTGTGGCCTGGACAGAATTATAGATCTAGAACTTTTTGTTGTTGTTGTTTGTTTGTTTGTTTTGTGTTAGTGTTGTAGGCAAGATTCTAGTTTGAATTTGTGTACTCACTGCTCAAGAAAAGCTTGACAACCCTGTCACCTGTCCTTCATGGTCTAATTTGTAAGAACTGGGGGTGGGGGCGGGGGGCCGGCGGGGGGAAGACAAAAAAGACCAGGTCCGTCAAATCTAGGAGGTATAAAATAGATCCAGATAAAGAGAGGGAGAGAGAGACAGACAGACAGAGAGAGAGAGAGACAGAGAGAGGGAGGGAGAGAGGTGTAGCGAAACTTCTGAAAGGAGAAAGGGGGAGAGACTGAGAGAGAGAGAGAGAGAGAGAGAGAGAGGAAGGAGGAAAACAGAAAAGTGGACGAAAGAAAGGTGTCGGAAGTTACAGATAAAAGGAAAAAAAAAAGGAAGAATTTCAAAGGCTGAGCAAAGGAGTGTGCCATATGTCCGTATGTGTGTGTAACTGTAAGTAAGAGAGAGTGATAGATAGATAGATAGATAGATAGATAGATAGATAGATAGATAGATAGATAGATAGATAGGGAGAGAGAAACAGTAGCAAAAGCTGAAATGAAATCAAGCTAGATCTATTTGTCTGAAAGATAGAAAGAAAGAATGAATGCAAAATAAAAACCAAAAATAGAAGTGTATTATTTAGAAAGTAGGACCGTTTTTTTTCTCGTATTTAAAGAATTCGGCTGTCTCAATATGCCTGTATTTCAGCATTTGACAACTTCGTCAATGCTAGACAGGGATCAGGGACCCTATAGGAAACATGTAAAAATTCTACCGGAAAAAGGAAATGGAGGATGAAAAGCCGTATTACATTAAATTTCAATTTTATGCTGAAAAGCCAAGAAGGGCCATTCTTATTTGATGAGCGCCTGATCCCAATCAAATGCAAGCTCTGAGCGCTGTACAGTCATTCTTCAGGTGCTGCAGCTGCATGCGTGATGAAAGATTTCAAATGGAACAGCCGTGGTTTGGATTTTAGATTTACAGTGATCTTTCATTCATCTGTTACTCAGAGTCTTCGTCTAGGCCTAGTCTATTCTAAGTCAGCATGGTTATTTTTACAAGAAGAATAGCTTAGGCCTATAATGCGTTCATTGAACCACTTGGTCGTTCTGCGTTCTCTCTTTCTGTCTTTCTGTCTGTCTGTCTGTTCCCATTAAGAGTTTTCTAAGTCGCGCCATGTCATGCTTGACAACGTAACCGACATGGGAATTACGTCTGGTAAGCTGTTACACAGTGGTTCTCAACCCATTTCTTCCTGGATACCCCCTGGCAAACTCTTGGAGAGTAAATTTCCTTCCACCTTGTATTGCTTAGACAAAATAAGAGCAAAAGCCTCGTGTAAGAAATAATACAGAAGCGATACAATAAAAAGACTGAACTTTAGTCTATGTCTTTTTCACATTTTAATTGATCAAGCTCTAAGAATCAAATTACAAGTAAGTTATCCAAAAGGCGAAAAGCAACAGTTATCATGTTGACGCATTGTTAAAATCAAATTCAAATTCGAAATGATGACTTTTTTAAAATTGTCCTAAACGAGATTCAAACTGAAGCAACAGTTGTTTTTTTGTGAACTGTTATTTCGTGATCGCCCTTTTCGGTGTTTTACTTCATATCAGAGTACATTCTCTCCCAGTTTGGAGACAGTTCTCTGACTGCGAGTGGTTGGTGGGCGCCCCTGATAGAGTCTTCTGTCTTTCTGTTATATTATCTCCATCGTCTTGCAAAGAATCTTCCTAGCACAATGTGACAGCGTTGACATGTCGGCGTGCCTTTCTCTAAACTCAAACTCAGACCTCCAGGAGCTAAAATTCCTCCCCTTAGATTTGAAATTCCTGCTCTAGGAGCTAAATCACGACCTTAGGTCTTATTTGTTCTTTCTCCATTTTCTGAAGAAAAAACAACAACTGGATATTGTTTAGTAGGTAGAAGAGGTATGACAAAATATGCACACTTTGACACTTGTTTAAAATGCGTTGGGGTGCCTATCAAGCTGTTTCACAGTTCCGATTTATCCTAACTCCTTACCATAATACTAAAGCCACAAACGTTTAACGCCAGATTTCTCAGTTGTGCAAAGAGTGCAGCTGGAACAAGCAAGAACTAAGGTAGCCAAATGCCCCCCCCCCCCGTTTTGAGAATCACTGCGCAAGGCCCATTCACCGTCTCACTGCCGGTAGGGGAGAAATTAGGCCTAGCTTAGCTTACATAATCAAGAGTTCAGATCTACATCAAAAGTTTATAATATCCAAGCGATCGGCCGGGCAAAATTAATAATTTTCAATGCTGTCTGGTGATGGAAAAGGATAATAACAGGGTACTTGAGGACCCAGGGGTGTATGATGAGCTGTAATTACCTTCTTTAGTACGGGATTTTTTGGAGGGCAGGATTTAACTTTGGGAGATATCATTACATACTAAACCCGGTCGGACGCAGTCAGATGTTGCCAGCAAAATGTACACTAAAGAAATAATGGCAAAAGCTGACACAGTCAGAGATATATATATATATATAGAGAGAGAGAGAGACAGATACAGACCAGAAGGACGGAAAGAGGGCGCAAGAGAGAGAGGGGGCAGAGACAAAGAGTGAGTGACAGAGAGGGAGCGGAGAGAGAGAGAGAGAGAGAGAGAGAGAGAGAGAGAGGGTGATAGAGAGAGAAAGGGGAGAGAAAGAGAGAGAGGGCGACAGTGAGAAAGAGAGAGGGTGACAGTGAGAGAAAGAGACAGAGAGTGATCGAGAGAGGGCGGGGGTGACAAAGACAGAGAGAGAGAGAGAGAGAAAGAGAGGGAGGAGGAGGGGGGGGGGGAGAGTAGCTTAGTATGATAGGGTCTTTCCAGGTTTAGTAAGGAAACGCAGGAAATTATGGTGTGCACTTCTTGTCTTGTCTGCCAGCATTTGGCTGTGTCTGACCGGGTTTAACATGATATCTCCCTTACAGTGGGTAAAGCAGACAAAAAGTTTAAAAAAGATAAAAAAAAATTCAGCTAGTATTTACATCAGGACTACAGTTTTGTTCCATAGAGACGTGTCCTTCATTGGTGTTTTGTAACGAAGAGGCGCTGTCAGCCTGTTCTTTTCTCTCCGTAGATATCCTTTTCGTTTCTTTTGTATTTTTTCTCCAGAATATTTACAGACTTGGCTCTCTCTCTCTCTCTCCTTTCCTCTCTCTCTCTCTCTGCCTGTCTTTGTCAACCCCTCCCTCTCTCGGTCACTCCCTGTCTCTTTCTCTCACTGTCACCCCTCTCTCTTTCTCACTGTCACCCTCTCTCTCTTTCTCTCCCCTTTCTTTCTCTGTCACTCTCTCTCCTGCTCCCTCTCTGTCACTCACTCTTTGTCTCCGACCCCCCCCCCCTCTCTCGCGCCCTCTTTCCATCTTTCTGGTCTCTATCTGTCGCTGTCCCTCTCTCTCTCTCTCTCTTTCCCTGCCCCCTTTTTCTCTCTTTCTCCACCTCCCACACCCTCCTCTCTGTTCCAACAAACACACGAGTCAAACCATACTGGACACATACGTATTGAAATGAGGCATCGGATGAGGGAAGTAGGGGACATCTTTTGAGAAACTGCCGACATAACTTCAATGGTACTTCTTCATATTACCGAATTTTCACTGGAAAAGGGAAACTGATCATGTTGTAGTTCACTATATTTTCAGTGTCCCCCAGATGAAACTTTTAATTACTGTGAAAAAAAAAAAGCAGCACAGAGCTTGAGCTGGAGAACAAATATGATCGATCGATGAAAGATTATTAATTATCATTCACCCGTAGTAAACGGGATTAAATTGTTACGCATATTTACATTTTAGGGTCACGATAAATCACATAGTAACAACAACATCAACAGCAGCATCGGCAGCGCCATCAACACCACCGCTACCACCATCACGACCATCACAGACACTACTGCTACCACAACCAGCAACAAAAAACAACAACTCCGCCACTTCCGCCACCACCACTGACAACACTAACCACGGCATCATTACTACCACCATCGCCATCTCCTACAACAACAGTACCATCACCACCATTCCCACCACCAAGCCCGTCCACCACCACCACCACCAATAACAAGAGCAACGCCACCACCACTACCGCCCCTACTACCGCCACCACCATCACCACCTCTGCTACCAGCACCAGCACCACCACCACCACCACCACCTCTGCTACCATCACCATAATCATCATAATCACCACCACTACACCACCACTAAAACCACCATCACCACCACCTCTATTACTACTACCACTACTACCACCACCAGCCCTACCATCACCACCACCACCACGGATAAGGACGAAAAAAATTCGGAGGGCCCGTGTGCACGTTGCGCACGTTAAAGATACCTTGGCAGTTGGAAATCGTAAAGAGCAGGCCGAAAGGCCGCTGCCCGGGCAAAATTGAAATTAATAGATTAAAATTTATCCATATCATCTCCCCTCCCCCCCCCCCCCCCCCTGCCAGAACAAGAAATAATAAAACAAGTAAAGTGAGGTGTAAATGCCAAGGGCAGCGAACCTCCTAAAATAAAGACCTCAAATCACCACCACCACCACCAAAATCACCACCACCAGCAACAACAGTAACAATATGATAAACACACACAAGGTCTCAGAGATTAAGACTATTAATTATCAGTGTACTGCTATCTTGATGGTTACGAGGCAGGATGACAACATAGCTACAGATAACACTGGTCATCTATTTCTCTGGCAGCCATTGCTTTCAACATAGTTCTACAATCTAACTGCCACCACGACTAACAGACCTACTGCTACTGCATGTATCACCATCACCACCACTACTGACGACAACAACCAAAACAGATGTAAATCATTTAAAAGCTAATTAAAAGTGTCAAGCCTTTTGTCTGCAAGTGAATTCTGGGAAATCTGGGGTGTTTTACGGAAATTGAAAATGGCGTTCACTTCCATTCTCTCTGTCTGTCTGTCTGTTTCTCTCTCTATCTCTCTCTCTCTCTCTCTCTCTCTCTCTCGCTCACACACACACGCCTTGCTCTCTCTCTCTCTCTCTCTTCCTCTTTGTCCTCTCGCTCTGTCTTTCTCATCCCCTCTTTGTTTCTCCCACTCTGTCTTCTTTGATATTTCTTTAGCACCCTTTCTCACTCTCCCTTTCTGTCACTCTCTTTTCCTCCCCCTTTTTCGCTGTAATCCACCCTGTGCTCTTAATCTCATTCTTCCTTCTGCAATCTCTCGTTCTCTCTCCTTCACTCCAGCTTCCTTCTCTCCCATTCCCTCTTTGTCTTTCTTCCTGCATCCTCCCATTACCATATAAATCCCTCTCTTTCTCTCACTCCCTTCAATCTTCTCTCTCTCTTGCTTTTCTCTCTCTCTCTCTTTCTTCTTTGTTCTTCCTTTGTCCGTCCCTTATTCCCCCTTCTCTCTCTCTTTCTTTCACCCCAGCTTTCTTCTCTCTCATTCCCTCTTTGTCTTTCATCCTTTGTCCCTCCATTATCCTCATCTTTCTCTCTCTTTCTCTCACTGCCTTCATCCTTCTCTCTCTCTTGCTCTCTTTCTATCTTTCCCTCTCTCTCTCTCATTTCTACTTTGTTCTTCCTTTGTCCGTCCCTTATTCCCCCTTCTCTTTCTCTCTCTCTTTCTTTCACCCCAGATTTCTTCTCTCTCTCTTGCTCTCTTTCTCTCGATCTTTCCCCCCCCCTCTCTCTCTCATTTCTTCTTTGTCCTCCTTTGTCCATCCTTATTCGCCCTTCTCTCTCTCTCTCTCTCTCTCTCTCTCCCTCTCTCTTTCTCTCTCTCTCTCTCCCAAGCTCCACAATTCTATTCCTGTCCCTGACACCATCAACACATGACATCACCCCAAAACTTAAAACAAAACACACACGCGCTCCAAACTGCCTGACACACACTTCCACACGCGCACATGTCAGGCTATATTTAGCACAGATCTACCTGTGAAGGCAGCTGTTTCCCTCTAAATTTAACCCACTCTCACCTTTGCAGTTCACGTGTGTGTGAGAGTTCAGTGCTCAGAGCTGCTGACTCATGACGAACTGGCCTGGGAGCCTTCTCCGTGCGCGTGTCCGTTTGCTTGTCCGTATGTTTATTAATATTTGCGGTCTGGGCAGCTTAACACATACACTTGTGGGGCTGCTCACCTGTTGATTAATCTCTCTCTATCTATCTATCTATCTATCTATCTATCTATCTATCTATCTATCTATCTATCTGTCTGTCTGTCTGTCTGTCTGTCTGTCTGTCTGTCTGTCTGTCTGTCTGTCTGTCTGTCTGTCTGTCTGTCTGTCCGTCCGTCCGTCCGTCCGTCCATCTATCTATCTACATATCTATCTATCTACATATCTGTCTGTCTGTCTGTCTGTCTGTCTGTCTGTCTGTATAGGATAGCTTTGAAAGGCATATGAGCGCACGGCGGATGCTCAAGAAACGGGCATGGAAAGATATATTATACTACATCACCTGTTTGTTTATTAATATTTACAGCAACTAATTTTTCAGCCACTGTAGAAAAACGAGCCAGCCAGCTTTGGTGTGCAACGGTGTGTTGATGAATTTAATCACTTTTGTATGGGTATGCACTTGTTTAGCACAGAGCGTCCGTGCTATCTGGTACGTTGAAATATCATGCAGTCTGATAAATGGTGTGTGGACGTGTATTATCATACAGAGAGTGAGAAATGTGTCTTTGTGTGATTGTGTTTACATTATATAATTAGTGTGAATATGATCTAAGATTAACTCCTTCCCCCACGGCAACTGTGGTCGCTGTGGAAGGGAACTCTTAGCGCTATCCGGTTGGAAATTTAAACTTAGTTCAAAGATGTTTTCTCTTTCACTCAGTCTAAACACAAGACATATTAAATTAGACATTAAAGTAAAGGAAAAATCAATGAACCAGGATGGAGTTCAATATTTCGAGAAGTTGGCTTAGATATTAGTTTGGAAAATCGGTGTACACTCGAGCCGAATACGGCTTTCCGTAACCAATGAGTTAAGGTTGGTGTAGCATGCCGAGACAACTCTGTTTCACCACTGTTATGACTTCAGTGAGCGAGGTCTCTCCGTCTGACCCCTGACTCAAGATAGTATTGTCGCGTTCAACCTACCAGTCATCACTGGAAAACACACAATCTCCCGACTGCCTCTGATCTCACGTCTGTCCCCTTGGACTCCTTAACTTGCAGTGATCTGACCATTCAGATTTTGCCCCTACTACGCCTCAACTTCACTCACAACATGCACGCTTTAACGTTAACTAACAGAAGTCAATACAGGTGAGCAGCCTCACTATCCCGTGAGTCAATCCTACACTTCCATGCCCCCGTGATCCTTGAATCTCACTCACTCCACTCGTGACATTCAGCATGAAAGTGTAGTGCAACAATGAATTCTATTAGTCTTTGCACGAAATCCAAGCACCGTTACTAATGTAACCTAGATCTAGATCTACGGTTGGGCTGGATATAAACAATTTACAAGCTTTATCTTGCCCAGGTCAGCTAGACACATACTATAATTATAATGGAACTAGAGGGTGAACACGCGAAACACTTACAACTTTGTGAATACGGGACCAAAAATTGTGATACTTTGTGTACTGTCTCAATTTTTGACTGATACGTTATGTGGACACCTCCATATTGGACAATATTTACTCTTTCAAAGTGCATATCCGTACAACAAGTTCTGCACACAATTCGATGACGTGGGCTGGGGTAGCTCTACCTGATTGGTCTAACATGTAAGCGCTCTTCTATAAATGAAGAAGATTCATTCAGATTGTGTGTTCTACGTCATCGAATTGTGTGCACAGCATGTTGTACGAATATGCGCTTCCTTAGTCTTTAATTCCCTGCGGTATAACGCACACGGCGTCGCACGCTTCCCCAAATATACAGGGTGAATAAAAAAAGAATGAACCCATTTTATGACGGAATAATTATTTTAATAAGGAAAAGCAATAGAAAACTCAAGCTAAGTCACAAGTATTGTACTCACAATCAACTTTTATTTCCTGTCTTAAGGCCTGTTTACACTGGTAGGTTTTAGGAATAGAAAAAAGGAAAGGAAATCTAGCGGAAAGCCCGTCGCGTTTACACTGTTCCGAAATCGGAATGGAATCCGACCCTTTCCTATTTCCGATTTCCCCCTGAAACGCTGGAATAGGACCATTCCTATTTTCATTCCGATTTCGGAAAGGTTATACGTCACGTGACTACCGCCTCGGTGTAAAATGGCGTTCGGTAGACTTATCGAAGAAACTTTCGCCCAAACATTCTTGAGGGCGAGAGCTGTCTATGGGATACTAAATCGCCCACATGGCATAACAAGCAGACGAGAACTAAAGCCCTTGGAATTTTAGTGAGTGATAAAAGCCTTGAAAGATCAGATTAATTTCACATTCATACATTGAAATGCTGAACCGAACATTTCCTTCGCTCGACGAGTGAGAGGTCAGAGGCCGACACGCGAGCGTCCATCCCAGTCAATCACAGTCACATGACCAAAACAAACGATGCGCATCGCTTCTCATTCAGAAAACGGACTAGTGTAAACAAGCCGCATTTCGAGGGGGAAATCGGAAAGCAAAACTCGGAAAGCTAGGAGAGTTCTTCCCCCACGGCCTCGATTCCGTTTTTCTATTCCTAAAACCTACCAGTGTAAACAGGCCTTTACAAGACAGTGTTCAATGCGGCCACCACCAACAGCATGGGCAACATCAATGGCTTTTCTGCCATCCGCAATTCGAAGTAGCAGTGTTTCTTGATGTAGTAGTACGCTGTTGTTAGTTTTTTTCCTAATGGATTGTTCTGACAGTGTGTGTGTGTGTGAGCAATGTTCTTACTTGTTGGTAATGTTGTGTGAGCAATGTGCGTATGTGCGGTGTGCGTTAAAGACTTGTAGGTCTTAGATAATTGTATTTGCTGTTGTACTGTTACTGAATGCTGTGACAACAAATTTCCTGGACACAGGATAAAAAAGTCATATCTTATCTTATCTTATCTTATCTTATCCCAGCAGTGCATCATAAAATCGGTTCATTCTTTTTGAATCACCCTGTATATGACGGCTGGTACCACGCAGCCTATGCTGTGGCGTTGTAAGGATATTCCTTGACCACTAGTTAATGGAACATTTTAACACCCCGTGACGTTGAACCTTAAAAATAGAATTCTTGGTAAAGCTTCCTTTGTCCTAGCGTGTCCAGCGATACCGCGTGTGCGTTAAGTGTGTAGTCTGGATAGCTGATAATAATATATATGGCCTTTAGCGTCTTTACAGACGGTCTTAGCAGCTAGAATATTCACTTTCACTTTGACTGACAGCTTCTCTCGTGGCTTATTCTACCAATGTTTGACCCGAGAGTGCGATGGCAGTGATTGCAGGTCAGTCTTTTGGGTTCACTTTGGCGAGTGTTTTCATTCCGCCTCTGTCGTTTTGTCAGGTATATTTCTTTTGCCTTGAAGTCTATTGCGAGCGTGCCACTGCGCAATTTTTGTCTCCATCTGCTTCGATCATTTGCAAGGTTCTCCCATTCATTGGGGTCGATGTTGAATGCTTTCATCGTGACCTTGCAAGTGTCTTTGAATCGCAGATGTGGCCTACCTCTGGGTCGGTTGCCAGTAGCAAGTTCCCCGTAGAGAATTTGTCTGGGGATGCGATCATTTTCCATACGGTGGAGATGTCCAAGCCACCGCAGTCTTTTTTTGCCCAGGAGAGCCTGAGTTGATGGAATGTTGGCTCGGCTCAGAACTTCGATATTTGAGATCCTGTCTTGCCACTTGATCTTGAGAATTTTGCGTAGGCAGCGCAGGTGGAAGGAGTTGAGGGATCTTTCATGTTTGGAGTAGGTGGTCCATGTCTCTGAGCCATACAGCAGGGTGCTTAGGACGCGAGTTTTAATAATAATAATAATAATAAGTCATTTCTATAGCGCCTGATGCCACAGAAGAGTGCTCTAAAGCGCTTAACAGTTCTCTCAGTCACACACACACATTTTCATCAACCTATACCTAATCACTGTCTCAAGAATGTTACATATCCTGCGTATACGCTTTTGTAAACAACGCTGTTTTAAGTTTTCTTTTGAATTGGATCAAGCTGTTTGAATGTTTCACATGATCAGTCAAGTCATTCCACATTTTAGGTGCACACACTGAAAAAGCTCTTTCTCCTATGATTGTTCTTGATCTGGGCACTACTAATAAATTTGCTTCTGCTGATCTCAATTTTTTGGGTGGGATGTATTTTTCAATGAGCTCTGCAAGATATTCTGGTGAGCTTTGATTGAGGCATTTAAACACAATGCATAAAATCTTAAATCGAACACGCTCTCTAACAGGCAACCAATGAAGATTTTGAAGAACTGGTTGAATATGTTCTGAGGAAGGAGTTCTGAATGCGTTACATGCTAAAGAGGGTTTATTTTGAGGGGGTTGAAAAAAAAAAGGGGCTAGGTATTTTTGGGGGGTTAATAAAGAAATAGCAATAAATAATTCACGTCATTTTTCGTTTTCTCTTATGTGTCTCTCTCCCCTCTCTATCTTGCTTCCATTTCATCTCGATTTCTCTGCGCTAGAAGCATCTGAAAGAGAACACATACACAATAATCATAAATCATGACAATGCTCGGATCCGCACCCACACCCTTTCGCTCCTGAATCACATGTCTTAACCATTTCGCCACGCAGGTGAGTTAACAGATTGTCGGTAAAAATTTACTTATACTCACAGTCAGTACCTTGACCTAAATTACGGAAAGTTACCGACCTTGTTAATTTGCATAGTTTGAAAAAATTATGAATCGGCTTAGCAGCGAAACAATCCGATTTCAGCTGCTCGGAGATTGCATGATCTGATCTAATGAGGGCCTACTAGTGTCTACGTCGATCGCCAATGGCTACCCCAGCCCTTTTCGCCCGATTAGTCAATCTGACTACCGCCCATTGATACAAACTGACTAGACCCTCACGCCCCCAGGTCCATCTGACCATTCCATGTGTTGTGAGTTTAAATTCGTGAACACTATATCAAGTTTTGTTTCAGTAAACCTTCGCCAGCCGCGCTTTTTCGTAAATTCTGTTACTGTGACCTCTCCCCAGTAAGTTTCAAAATGGCAGCTGTTTTCGGATTTTGTCTCACTTCAGAATTTTTTCTTGGATTATACTATTTTTCTTAGCAAGCATGTTACAAGTGTTATTGTGAATATGAAGTGATAATTGGTCATAAGGTTGGGAACAATGTGTAACAGTGAGCTTTACTTAATAACGGTAAAAATTACATGTAACGCATACGGAACTCCTCCCTGTTCTGATGTTTTTGATAAAGTAACAAGTCTAGCAGCCTTGTTCTGGATCTTTTGTAATCTAGAAATAGTTGCCTCAGGGATACCAATGAGCAAAGAGTTGCAATAATCTAGATGACTGACAATAAATGCCTGGACCAGAATCTTTGCGGTCTCTTCATCAATACATTTTCTGATCTTACTGATATTCCGCAAGTGAAAGTGCATTGTTTGGCAAAGTTTTGTAACATAGGTTTTCATGGACAGGTCTGAGTCGAAATAGACGCCAAGGTTCTTAATGGCTCCAGATGTTACGTTGATGGTAGTACCGTCAAGATTGAAGTTATCAATTTTCACATTAGATCTAGAATTTTTTGCTCAAAGTAAAATTATCTCAGTTTTGCTGTCATTGAGTTTGAGTTTTTTTTTTTTTTTTTTTTGAGTTTATTATTGAGTTTGAGTTTGATGTGTAGTAATGTAATCTATGTTTACAAATGCGGAGTACAATAATGCATATTAACCCCAGGAAGTGCTCCGTCCAGACGTGGAATTCTGGTCCATAGGGAAAGAGTTAATATTATTAGCCCCCCCCCTCCCCTCCAAACAACAACAAACGTATTTTTATCGACGGCAATGGAAAAGTATGTGTGGACATTTCCTATTGACGACGTGACCACCTTTCTACTAATAACACTTTAGTATACATTTTTAATAATGCCAACGGCCCCTATCGAAGCGCTTCGTTTTTGTCTATTTTGCCTCTACGTCTATTTTCTAACATCTTTGATTCAACACGAAGCGTTCGCATTGATGATCTAAGAATATCTGCCCCGTGAGTGCACGCATGCGTTTGCCCGTGTGTTGAAGGATAATTTACTCCCAGTTGGATTCGATAACTGATCGTGCATTTTGCCATTTCCTGCGTTTATTGATGTGTGCTTGGGTATCTCGCTGTGTGTATGTGGGAGTGATACCTTCGTGTGAGTTCAGAAGTATTGAATCCTATGACAAACGTGCAGCCAATGTAGATCCGAAGCTCACCATTTTATGCACGGGGATTTGCACACTGCCATGTGAGCAGCATCCGTGTTGGTCAGTGAGTGTGTTGGTCGGTCTGTCGGTCTGGTTATTAGTGTTTACCTCGTGCAAAACGCATGTCTGTCTGTCTGTTTAGTTGTTGTTTGTGAGCAAGTGTGTTAGTCAGCCTGTCAGTTCTGTTATTCATAATTACCCTTCTGCGAAATGTCTGTCTATTTGCCTGACTGTCTGTCTGTTTGTCTGCCTCCCTGTCTCTGTTTCCCTGTCTGTCTATCTGTCTGTCTGCCTGCCTCCCGGTCTATCTGTCTGCCTGTCTGTCTGCTAGCCTGCCTCCCTGTCTGTCTGTCATTCTATCTGTCTGTCTGTTTGTCTGCCTCCCTCCCTCTCTGTCTGTCTGCCTGCCTCCCTGTCTATCTGTCTGCCTGTCTGTCTGCTAGCCTGCCTGCCCGTATGTCTGTCTTTCTATCTGTCTATTTGTCTGCCTCCCTCCCTCTCTGTCTGTCTGCCTGCCTCCCTGTCTATCTGTCTGCCTGCTAGCCTGCTGCCTCTCTGTCTGTCTGTCTTTCATTATGTCTGTCTTTATCTGTGTGTGTGTGTGTTTGTGTCTGTCTAGCTGTATTTTGTCAGTGAGTGTGTCAGACTATCAGACGGGCTATCAACGTTTACCTCATGCAAAATGCCCGTCTGCCTGTCTGTCTGTCTGTCTGGCTGTTGTTTGTCAGCGAGTGTTGCTCGGCCTTTGAGAGTGGTTATTAATGTTTACCTCGTGCAAAATGTCTGTCTGTCTGTCTGTCTAGCTGTTGTTTGTTAGCGAGTGTGCTAGTCAGTCCGCCAGTCCGGATATTAAAAAGCCTGTCTGTCACCATGTCCGGTTGCCCGTCCGTCTGCCCTTCTATCTGTCCAGCTGTTTATTAAATTCCATGACCTGGTGTCTCCCACCGAACATGTGAGAAACAAAAAAATATCTGAGTTCGCCACAGTGCAGATCTGTCTGTCGGATTATTAAATCTGATAACTTTTCCCTGCCAAACCCAAAAATATTGACGTGTGCGCCCGTTTTTGTCAATTTCTACAAAATTGTGTCCGTGAACAATTGTGTGGTTACTTTTCTGTCCATTAGTCTGGTCAGTGTTGTCTAAACGTGTTTTTGAGTAAGTGTTAGTCTGTTAGTGTGGTTGTACGTCTGTCCTTGCTCTGAATTGCTCTTCAAATTATGTGGGGCTTGCAGAAGAGAAGACAGTCCTGTGAGATGCGCTTCTAATATATGTGTTGACATGTCTTGTGTGGATGTGTTTTATAACTATTATGTAAATATATCTTTCCATTCACCTGTCTTTCCATCCTTTTACCCATCCATCCATCCGTCCATCCATCCATCCATCCATCCATCCATCCATCCATCCATTTGTCTGTCAGTCTGTCGCCCGTCTTTCTATCTATCTATCTATCTATCTATCTATCTATCTATCTATCTATCTATCTATCTATCTATCTATCTGTCTGTCTGTCTGTCTGTCTGTCTGTCTGTCTGTCTGTCTGTCTGTCTGTCTGTCTGTCTATCTATCTATCTATCTATCTATCTATCTATCTCTATCTATCTGTCTATCTATCTATCTATCTATCTATCTATCCGTTCGTCTCTCAATCTATACCTCTCCTAGTACAATTAATGAGCGCAATAACACCTCATTACAATCTTCCCACGTCCTCTCCTGTCCTACACCTGTCCTGACCTCTTGACCTCCCCCTCCTTTCTTTCTCTCTCTCCATGAGATAACTCCCACACATACCTCATCACCTCCGGGCGAGCCAAGGACAGTCAGAGGTTACGTGAACACGCCGAGTGATTGCGAGATCGGCAAAATGCGGACCACTGCAGTGACTAATTAGCACTGCCAAAGACAAAGGGCACATCTGTTCAGGGACGCTATTGTTAACGCAATGAGCTGGTCTAGTGACACTTGCCTTGTGCAACCCTGCAGATGCTCCCAGCTGTTTGTGTCTACAAATGTGTGGGTGTATGTTATAATAATGATAATTATGTATTCCATTCGCCCACCTGTCTGTCCGTCTCCCCATCCATCCACTCACCTATCCATCTATCCACCCGTCTGTCCGTCCATCCGTCCGTCTGTCCATTGGTCCATCCATCCACCCATCCATCCATCCATTTACCCATTCAGCCATCCATCCATACCGCCCTTCATCCATCCATCCATCCATCCACCCACCCACCCATCCATCCATCCATCCATCCACGCACCCAACCATTCATTCATCCATCACTCATCCACCCATCCATCCGTAGTCTGTCCGCCCGTCCGACTATCCATCGGTCTGTCCATCCATTCATCCATCCGTCAGTCCATCCAGCCATCCACCTATCCATCCATCCATCTATCCTTCCCATCATCCATCCATCCATCCGCATTCATGTCGCATGGTCTTCTTTCCCCCATACTAGTCCAGCCAGTTTTCCAAAATCATTTACTTTCAATGGAACTTCTTACAATTCGGACATTCGTAGGGTACATGCCTAGGTATAGTGGCGTGCAGACTGGGGCGCGGGCGGGGGGGGGGGACTGAGGGGGCGACGGCCCCGGGCATCCAATCATTTTTGAAATCTTCCTGTTTTTACATGTATCTCAGTACTCGGCCCTATACTCGAGTTTTAGGAAATACAATCAAGAACTTGGCCCGGGCATACCCGAACCTCTGTATGTCACTGTCTAAATACCCCCACCCCCTCCCCCATGTCATTTTTTTTGCAAAGGGAGAACCCCTTCCTCTTCCCCCCCGCCCCCCGGGATAATGAGTGGCTGAGGGCCAGGGTTGCCAAACTGAGGTAAACTGGTTGGGGGGGGGGGGAGGGGGTGAAATTTCACCTACCCAGGGGGTAAAAACAGTATTTTAAAATGTCCTTTTTGTTTTATTGTGCTAGAAATGTAAACTCAAATGAATGAACGAAACTGGCTGTGGGGGAAAACAAGAAGGGGAGGGGGGGGGGGGGGAGGTAAAAGTTGCCAGGAATAAACGAGATGAAAAAGATTAGGAACCTCTGACTTAGGGAGTACAGACACCAAGAGATGAGACTTCAGGAAATAGGTTTAAAAACAACAACAACAAAACGATTACGACAAACGGAAATATCGTCGGGATTGGAGAGTCTTACGAAAATGGTTTCTTTCGAAGTACGAAAATAATCTGTCTGGTACGTGTTTATCAATGTACAGTCACCCCCTGCCCCATTCCTCCCGTATTACACAGTCATCATCATCTCCATAGAACAAAGGTGACTGAGGAGAAGGAGGGAATGCAGGTCATAAAGTCATAAAAATTGCAGTCCTGAGGAGTGGAAGTGGTTGTAGTTCCGGGAACCCGGAATGAAATGGAGGTGTCGCAATGTCACGACCTTACCTCTTGTTTGTTCCACCTCCGTTTTTTTTGCACAACTGAGAAATTCGACGCCAAACGTTTGCGGCTTTAGTAATATGATAAGGAGTTAGAATATATCGGAACTGTGAAAACAGCTTGATAAGTGCCACAACGCGTTTTAAACAAGTGTCAAAGTGTGCATTTGTTATAACTCTCCTACATACTAAAAGGTCTCTCCCAGTTTTTCAGAAAATGGAGATAAAACAAACAAGAACTGAGGCCACCATGTGTGGGGAATGTCATGTTGGAATCATGAACTGGCTGTTTTTTTGTTGTTTGTTTAGTTGGCACCGACGCGAAATTGCGTATGCATATCTTGTGTGTGTGTGTAACGCTTAAGCACATTAGGCTGCGGTCACACTGAGTCAAGTACTGTTTTGTCTCGGTCATGGTGTCTGATGTGAACTACAGAGTTAAACGAGATCTCCCGTATTGCATCTACGAGACCGAAACAAGTCCGTTCCACCAGTTCGGATGCGACAAACCTGTCTTGAGTCATCCAGGGGAAAGAGAGTCTTTACTCACTGATTCAAAACAGGCGCAGGGCAGTCTTGAGACAGTGTGTCACCAGCCTTAAACCTAGAGTTGTTTTGGCCATGAGTAAACAAGATATGACGCACCTCGTTCTGAACTTTATGATAGGACGATAATTATGTCGGCGTAGTTAGAAAGCAAGAAAGCAACCTCAAAGACAATGCAGGACGCTCCTTCCTCTTTTTCCTGGTTTTCATTTACAAATGTGGAATTAAGTAATGTTTGCGACCATTCTCATCATCATCATCCTCATCAACCAACAACAATAACAACTTTGCCCTAATTTTTTTTAGATTACATAAGAAAGGAATCACTTTATTATCTCATGGGGGAAATTCACTTTTCACAGAGCGTTTAAGAGCACATAGTTACATGTACACTTATCTTGCGCATCATTACATAAACAAGTTAATAACTCAATATCATGGCACATTATATGTACATGAAACAACATGGCATGGAACCTTAGTAAAATATGGCACACATAATGTCTTACTGAGGCGGATTGCAGAGGGCAAAGGCCGATCTTCTCTATCTTTCTTTTCATCAACACCAACAACAAGCAAGACATTACCACAGCATACTCTGGCGTCTGGAAAACAATCATTCTTTTGATTACTAAATAATGTGTTGAACTACTCTATTCCTAGACTGTCTGTCATGTTTGGTCTTCTATTTGAATTCCAAATTAAAACAGCGACAACAACAACAACAATATTAACACTTGAACAATACGTATCGAGCTTCTCACTAAAGAATGGACTGGGCTAGGCGCTCATGTACGATTACATCTAGCTGTGCTGCTGCAGTCGTGACTTATTTCATGTTCCTATCAACTATGCATACGTGTATCTCGCATGACTGTGTGAGCATTGACATTCATTCCCGTAGACTTTAGAGAAAAGACGCGACTCGACTACAACGCACCAAGTCGCACCATGTGCGCGCCCAGTCTATCTGCAGACGATAAGTTTTCTAGGGCAGCAGACCAAATGTTGGGCGCCAGTTTGGGCTGATTCTTGACCTACAGGTACAAAGGGTGAGTAATTAATTGATCGGCAGAGACAAGGAGGGCAAGGAGACGTGAGGGGGGAGGATAAGAGAGATGGGGCACACAGGTTGAGTTACAGATAAAGTAGGGCTTGAGTAGGTCACAATGGAGCAGTGATATACCCTAGCTATGCTGTGCCGTGCGTCTCTCGCATACTGATGTCTCGGCAAAACGTGAGAGACACAGAGAGAAACAGACAGAGAGAAAGGGAAGACGGAGAGAGAAAGAGACACGGAGAGAGACAGAGAGACATAGAGAGAGAGAAAGGGAGGACAGAGAGTCAAAGAGAGAGAAAGACAGAGAGTCAAAGAGAGAGAAAGAAAGAGAGAAAGAAAGAGAGAGAGAAATTGAGAGAGAGACTGACAGAGTGAAGGCGAGAGACAGAAAGTGAGAGGAAGAGTGAAAGAGTGAGAGTGACAAAGAGAGAGAGAGAGAGAGAGAGAGAGAGAGAGAGAGAGAGAGAGAGAGAGAGAGAGAGAGAGAGAGAGAGAGAGAGAGAGCAAGCAGAAAAGGTAAAAGTTCAGGAAGCAGCCAGAAATCAATTCTAAAACCAACACTGTATAGTCAACTTTTGACACCAGTCCATACTTTCAACCCCAAGTGTAGTTAAACGTTTCCCTCGGGCAGTCAAATGGGTAACTTTTGCTTTTTATAGTTCCGTTCAATGAGACATTAAAGTTTAGCAGCATACAACACGCAGGACAATAATTATAAACATACAATTTTAACAGATTTTAGGCGTCTAAGTATTGTGAAATTGACAATCCAGAGTACCCCCAGAGATATAAGTTGGGCAGATGCGAATACTGCGTGTAGCTACAAGTCACAGCGATTACCTGCGTGATCCATGAATGACTGTATTCTCGAAAGTTGTTGATACTGGCTTGCCAACGATTACGCATTGTTCTAGCTGCGCCACCCACACTTCGTCACCAAACAGAATAGATGGAGTTGATAGTGCAGGATATAACAGCAACACATATCTGGTATCTAGCTGGTTCTATCTCAACACCTCGTCGGTGCAGTATCGTCTGATCATTTCCTGGTACATTTCCGTGCGAAAAGAGAACATTGTGGAATCTCTACATACAGTGAAAGTGGTGGTCTCTCAAGTTTGCCAGAAAAACGTGGCTGTGCGCGCGTGAGACTTGTATAGCGGGCGCGCACCAACCGATTTTGATTTGCTGTCTAGTTTCAATGAGGAATATTGTTACAAGTACTCACATGCTCTAAGTTGTTTTTTTTTGTTGCACCAGGTATACTTTGTTAGAGCCTTTTGTGACTCCAGAGCTATAGAGTGAGTGAAAGACACCCCTTTTACCGGCCTTCCTCCCGTCTTGTAAACCCATTCATTGCCAATTATCTCCATTTATGTAGACGATGGGTTGTCAAGGCTGTGCCGATCGTGGATAAACAGGCGATAATATCATTGTTTCTTTGCTCACGTTCTGTTAGCCAAACTTTTTATAGTTTCTCTATTAACGATACTAATTTTATATCAACAGAATATTTCATCCTATTTCAAATGCACCCTGAAAATGATATGCTGTTCTGAGAATGCTTTGGAATAAACACTGAAATTCCCATGGCACCGAATGAGTTAAAATTTCACGGTTCAGTTAAAAATTGCTTTATTAAGTCAATGAGGAACGTCTATCCATAGCCAAATGATGTAGGAAAGTGCTACCACCGTCGGTGTCCTGTAACCGGTTTATCCATAATTTCAGATGATTGGAACCTTCTTATTACCTTGATTTGAGACATATCTTTGCTTTTTTTTAAAGTGTGAATTCACTCGACATGGCTCGGTCTACATTCTTTCCAGAGTGCCAGACCAATTACTAACACTCTGCTGCTCGGCTGTCTGAAGGAACTTTCTGGGAAATGGTTGAAGTAGCAAGTTTTCTCAGACCTCTTAGTGAAAAATCGAGAGCCAGCTAGACTGACTGGATCTCAACTGAGAGCTCTAGTGCACTGAGTCGGGACTGTTTTGTCTCGGTTTTAGGATGATATGTGGATTTGTTGTTGTTTTTTATTGTGTACTTCTTTAATCCCTTAGGGCACATAGGTTGAGTTACAGATGAAGTAGGGCATGAGTAGGTTACAATGGAGCGGTGATATACCCCTGTTATGGCGTGCGTCTCTCGCATACTGAGGTCTCGGCGGAACGCGAGAGACACAGACAGAAACAGACATGCAGACAAACAGAGAGAAAGGGAAGACAGAGAGACAGAGAGAAGGGGAAGACAGACACAGAGAAGACAAAGACAGGGATCAGATAATCTGCCTTAGTGTCATTGCAGCCCAGTTACAACTGGAGCAGACACGTCGTCGCCACCGTGCAAGGGGGGGGGGCTGAGGGGGAGGGAAAGGGAGGGAGTGGTAAGGATGAATTTTATTTTATTTAATTTTGCCCGGGCAGCGGCCTGTTCGGCCATCTCTTTTCGATTTCCAACTGCCAAGGTATCTTTAACGTGCGCAGCCTGCACACGGGCCCTCCGAGTTTTTCGTCCTTATCCGAGAAGACTAGGTGCTCGATCCTACCTACCACAGGATCAGGGACAGGAAAATGTGAGAAAAATCCCCAAAATTCCAACATGCCTGAACCGACTGGGATATGAACCCGGTACCATCGGCATGAGAGGCTAGCAACTTGCCTTTAGACCACAGTGTGGAGTTAATCGGGAACCTCGCTCACTGGTGAGACCGAAACGAGACAGTTTGTACCACTAGTTAGTTGATTCGAATGAACTTTCAAATCTGAGTCAGAACCGACTGCAAAACGGGCTTGTCTCAGTACAGAAATAGCGCTAATGTTGGAACAATGACGTATCCTTTACTGACACAAGGGAACCAGGAGATAGGCGATATTTGTATGACCAGGAAGTCACATATCTTATCTGCTAAACAAATCCCGTCGTTTGTATCTGTGTTTGATCGCGCGTGGTTCTGACAACTACAGAACACGAAGTAACAGTGACACAAAGCAAATATTGCATTGATCCTTACTGCGGGCCAGACGGTATTAAATTCAATAAATTAATGCGTAATATAATAACGCAGATACGCCGTGTACACAAAAGGTTCGTATGGGAAATTTTCTTATGATGAATAATAAATTGTCCATATAGTTGTGGGAGGGGGGGGGGAATAACGTTTCAAAATAGAGGAGAGATTTGTGGAGGGGATGGGACGGGGGTTATGCTGGAGGGATGGTAATGTTATTGTAACATTGAAAGAGAACCTATTAATACCTAGCCTATACTTCCCTCGGACCATCTATTTGTTAATTACCTCGTCCGTCTGGTCCATGCCACTGTCGCCCTTTGTCTCATTCAGTTAGGAGTTGGTTAGGACATTAACAGAACTAACATAAACAGCCACTATAGAGCGGACCTCTGCAGTTTAGAGACTTTTATTATTGTTGTGGCGTCAGGACTAACAATGGACGCTTCTTTTGATGAAGCGGGAAAGTGGGAAGAGCTCACCCCTAGGTTCTGTATAGACCAGGGGCAAGTAGAAAACTAAAAAAACATTTTCAGTAACTGATCTTACTTCCTCTTTGTTTTTCATACAGCAATTAAACCACAAAAAAAAAAAAAACACAACAAAACGAAAAACTCGAACTAACAGGATATCACAGTACTGATAGTATTGTCTAAACATAACCATATTAACAAGTTAGACTGGCTCACTAATGGGGTGCCAAAAAAAAAAAAAAGAAATGTAATGAGCTCGGGAAAAAAACCAACAAAACCTGGCAGGTTGATGGACGCTTTTTTGGTAGGGTTTCAATCTGTCCTATCGGGGAAAAAAAACAAGACGACGCAAGACAGAATATAACAGTTCAGAACCGTAGGACAGAAGGTACTCCTACAAGAAAGGTCCACCAATCACTCGCTTGTAACGAGTACAACCCGTCATCACCTCAGACTTGCTACGGTAAACCGGATGGTTCGGTATACACGAATACACATTCTGTACAATAATTATTTTCTTTTTGTATGGACACGCTTGTATACAGAACACATTTTCTTCACCTTTCCGGGCAATTCTGCACATGGATGAACAGCCATGAATTCAAGTGGAAAGTAAATAAGAAAAAATTTATCTAACATCAATTTCCATTGCCTTCCTGAAGTGAAGTGGAAAAAGTTCGCCTAGTTTTAGTCAATGCTCCAGCGGAACTACCTGTTAATACCTGGAACATTTTGTAGGTCAATAGTTCTATAACATTTCTTAATGGTGTCTGAATTGTATGATGTATACATGTGAGCCCGATGCTGCTTTTGTAAGGCGGTTTCTATTCACTGCTATCCGCCCTTTGCAGGTGGTCCCCGGGAGCTTCTGATAGGGTTTCCTTCTGTCCTATCATCTATATATTTATACATTTTGGTAACTCGAAACTTTGGTCACCTAAGGCTCAGGAACCGCATCACATTCAGGCTTCAAACCTTGCACAACAGCATATTATCAATGCGAAATTAACATGGGCTCTATCAGAAATGATGAAATGTGCAGGCTTCTACGTTTCATTTTTCATTGTTTCGGCATCATTTAGATCGATTTCGAGTCATGGTTCGCCATATTAAGGTTTCATTGAGGAAACTGCACTCTACGTCACCATTTACTCATTGCCGGCCGAAAATCAACTTATCACATCAGCTGTGTATTCTGCAAGAATTGTGGTGTAACAAAGCGCTCTATAAGTCTTTGCATCAAATCTAGATGCCGTTATGAATGCGACCTCGATCTAGATAGATATACAGCTGGATGTGATACAAGGACATTTTGCAAGATTTGTCTTGCCAGGGTTGGCTAGTTCTATTATATTCTGTATGGTCTTGCTTTTTCCTATCCTAGCGTAATGTGACTTGCGATGTGTTCTCCAAACTGAAACTTTTTACGTTATACTGAGTGGTTGGTGGGCTGTTCTGATAGGGTCTGCCGCCGTCCTGTCATATTGCTGTAATGTAAGGTCTTTCGTCTTGTTTTTTTCCTAGCACAAAAATGGCCACTGTTTTGTCGACGTTCTTTCTATAAACTCAAACTCTATAAACTTCTTGATTTCATCATGGGTGGTTGGTGGAAACTTCTGGTAAGGTCTCCTTCTGTCTGTCCTGTCGTTCTGCTATATTCTCTCCCGAGACACAGAATACCGAGACGAACCATTGCTTCTTTCACTACAATATGTCCACAGCTTGTGCGCGAATAAACACGGTGAGTACTACTCACACAGATCTGTGGTACTAGTCTTTTTCGTTCAATTATGAAGGGGGTGTGGTGCGAATTGTCGCATTGTTGACATGGATGGTACGCGCACAAGCCGGCGGACGGAAAATGATGAATTGGTCCGTCTCGATATCCTGTGTCTCGGATAACACTCTGTCTTGCTTTTTCCTGGCACAATATGACCGTAAATCTCTCTCTCTATCTCTCTCTCTCTCTCTCTCTCTCTCACTCTCTCACTCTCTCTCTTTCTCTCTCTCTCTCTCTCTCTCTCTCTCTCTCTCTCTCTTTCTCTCTCTCTCTCTCCTCTCTCTTTTCTTTCTCTGTCTCTCTTCCCCTTCCCCTTTGTACGACTGATAAGTTCCCTCTGGTCATTATAGACTGGACATAAAAAAAACTTCACGCAATAGGAAATATATTTTGCGTCTCCTTGTGTTTGGCAATATACTGTCTTTCTCCATTGCACGGCAACCGTGCCGCAGCGAAGTGTCTCTGAGAACACATGGCAGCAAGGGCCTAACCTGATTAGTCTGGACAGGAGAAAAGAGTGAGCAATTACGGAGATTTCACGAGAAAGCGTGGAAAAATATACACGCTAGAGATTATTACAAATAATTGAGATCTGTCTACGAACTTATGAAAGTTCCCATGGTAAACAGCTCTGCAGTTTAACGGGAAAATACCGTAAACAGCAAATCTAGGTCAAATTCACGTTTGTGTTGAGTTTGAGTTTGGAGAAAGCACGTGGATACGATAACGGTCACATTTGTGCTAGGAAGAACAAGAGACGATAGACAGAATAACAACAGAATGTTAGGAAAGATGGAGACCTCACTAAAGCGTCCACCGACCGTCCGCCTATAGAATATATCCTTGTGCCTGGGTTAACCTTTTGTACCACTAACAGATTTGTGTTTTTAGTCATCACGAAATAGAAACCGAACTAAGACTAAAACACTCCCAACGCAGTTTTCATTTTCGTCTACTGTAAAATTTAGTTGTTTTTTTTTTTTCGCGAAAACAGTCTTTTTCCATAAAACCTTCCATAAAACCCCGTAAGTAGGAAGAACTGAGACGATTGAAAAGTAATGATATGTCTCTCCATGGAAGAGTTCAAGGTCGCTCGTCGATTGGAGTCCTTTGTTGTGGCGAGACGGCTAGACATCAATCGGTACTTGTCAGTGCAATTAAAAAAACAATAAAAATCAGGGCAATTGCATTTGGATGGGCCCGCGTGCCAGGGTATGACCAGTAGAAAGTCGAATGTCCCTCTTAAAGTCTTGGTGTTTGAAAACTTCACTTTCTGTTCTGCATGGATCTTTTCATTGTTTCGTTAGATAGATAGACTGGACCGGTATTTGATTTATATTTTTAAAAAACCTACATCTTTGTTGTAAATAAAATCAAACTTAAAGTTCATGACTGTAAGTGTAAACGAGAAGAAAAGTAAAGTACGCCCCCGAGAACCATCACCCCATACCTCATGTGTGTACGCTTTTCATACATTAGGATCAGTTTCCTCTTCCCATCTATTAAACTGTGTACAGAGTACACTTTTTCCCGGTTTTGAAAATCCACCTCGGATTGAAAGTCCGCCCCAGTTCCTCCTATGACTAAAACTACCTCCACCCCCTTCCTTGCGTTTGAAATTCCTGCCCTTAGATTTGAAATTCCTGCTCTTGGATTGAAATTCTCTACCTTATATTTGAAATTCCTGCCCTTAGATTTGAAATTCCTGCTCTTAGATTGAAATTCTCTACCTTATATTTGAAATTCCTGCCCTTAGATTTGAAATTCCTGCCCTTAGATTGAAATTCTCTACCTTATATTTGAAATTCTTCCCCTTAGATTTGAAATTCCTGCTCTTAGATTGAAATTCTCTACCTTATATTTGAAATTATTCCCCTTAGATTTGAAATTCCTGCCCTTAGATTGAAATTCTCGACCTTATATTTGAAATTCTTCCCCTTAGATTTGAAATTTCTCTTATTAGATTTGAAGTCTCCCCCCGCCAATCCCACCTTAAATTTGAGATCTCCCCTCCCCCTCGTTAGTTTGAAATTTCTGCCCAGGAAGCCAAGAGTCTCCACGTTTGAGAATCACTGATCCAAAGTGTAAGTTGTTAACCACGACAGAACCTGCCAGCTCTCAGGACAATAAAGATTAAAATGTTATCTCTTTCCAAATGCCAAGGCAATTCTTCCATTTCATGGGCAGATTAAGAACGCCAATTAAGGTTCTGTGATTGTAACAGATAGGACATGGGTCAGGCTGTACTGCTGTAGTTAAGACACATGCGTGGGATTATGCTGGAATTATGGGATAGTAATCTAAGTTGGTGGAGGGTAATAATGTAGGGAATTATCAAGGGTACAAAGGTCTTTATCTCGTCTCCATGCACTTATATAATTTAACTGCCTTATGAAATAACATATGATATTGTTGGTCGGTTTAATAACTTGTTTGTTTTTAAACAGGAGTCCCAAATCTTGAAAACTCTTAACTCACCGTTATACAGGCAAAATCTGTCTTTCACTCTCTCGCTCTCTTTGTCTCTTGTCTCTCTCTGTCTTTCTCTGTTGCTGTCTCTGGGTCTCAATTTTTCTATCTCTGTTTCTATCTCTCTTTCTATCTTTATCCCTCTCGCTCTCTCTCCCCTTCTCCCAGTCTGTCTCTTGTCTTTTCCCTTTTCTTCTGTCTCTGAGTCTCTTTCGCCCTTGGTCTCTCCCACTATCTCTGTCTGCCCCTGTCTGTCTGTCTGTCTGTCTGTCTGTATGTCTGCCCCTGTCTGTCTGTCTGTATGTCTGTCCCTGTCTGTCTGTCTGTATGTCTGTCCCTG
>OZ007580.1:44509602-44519602 GCA_963931925.1 Onchidella celtica
TTTCTCATATTTCCTGTCGCTGATCCTATGGTAGGTAGGACCGAGCACTTAGACTTCTCGGATAAGGACGAACAATTCGGAGGGCCCGTGTGCACATTTCGCACGCTAAAGATACCTTGGTAGTTGGAAATCGAAAAGAGCAGGCTGTACAAGGTCGCTGCCTGGGCAAAATTCTAAAAAAACGAATCCCTACCACAACAAGAAGAATAGAACCAAGAAAAGTGAGGTGTAAATGCCAATGGCAGCGAAACCTCCTGAAATAAAGACTTAAAGACAAACGGAGATACGGCAGTCGTGACACAGTGTGCCAGCAGCCAAAGGCACCAGGCTTAGTTTGAGATATTTTTACTGGCAGGTTTTCCATTTACATTTCGGTAAGTCATGAAAGAATCATCTTCTGACGTGGACCCGCAGCGCATCATGTCGTTTCTGAAGGAGGCCAAACGTCTACAAGTTTATCTAACAGATTCTTATCATATTTACAAGATTCGTGCTACAGATAGACATACTTTACAGTACGGGCTTTTTGCCGTTAGATTTTTAGTTTCACTTTAATTTGATCTCATAAAGAATCTGAATAAATACAGAACCTGAAAGCTGAAAACAAACCCAAAGTAAGATAAAAAAACAACAACAAAAAACCAACCGATGTCGTGCAGACACGAGTTTAAACTCCGACTTTCCATAACAGCCAATTAAAATGATCCGGTACATTACCATCTCCTCGCGTTACGCATGGCCACAGTGTCGTCCTGGAACGTTGGCTGCGTGGTGGTTAACAACCATCTTATTGTGAATATTTTGGCTCAACGCTCCCCCCCCCCCCCACACCCTCACCACCACACACATTATTCTGCTACTGTTAAAGACGTTAGATTTTGTTATTAAAATACTACTTTGTAATATCTTTTCGCGACTTTAGTCCTTGTTTATTCAATATCCATTTTCTGAAAACAACAACAACAACAAACAACCCCCCCCCCCCAAAAACAACAACAACAACAACAAAAAACAAACTGAAGACCTTTTAGTATGTAGAAGAATTATAACAAATGCAACACTTTGACACGTGTTTAAAATACATTGTGGCACTTATCAAGCTGTTTCTCAGTTCCGTTTCATTCTAACTCTTTATCATAATACTAAAGCCGCAAACGTTTAACGCTGAATTCCTCAGTTGTGCAAAACGTGCAGTTGGAATAAACAAGAACTGAGGTCGTGTTCTGTTAGTCTCTTTTCAAGGCTACGACACACTTCTAAAATTACGTCACACGATAATTTAGTACTAGTAGGTGACATATTGTTCGTAACTATTCAATAAAAGAAACTATAAGTTACACTTATGATCTAGTTAAAGAAAATGCAACTTTGCTGAGACGCCGTCCAAGTCTAGTTAGAATTTCCCAAGATTTCGCAGGGTTGAAGTGATCCAGGTACAACATCTGCGAGATTAGACAGGTGAAGCTGCTTCATTTTGTGATCTCATTGCCCTTTCAAGTTTGGGGAAGAGGTGATTGGGAGTCGTTTCCAAGTCTTCGGGACCATCCATAAAGTACTTGGGCTCGGAAAGGGGTAGTGCCCCCCAACGTATGAAAAGCGACTGTTTGTGAGAAGGAATAGGGTTCCAGGAGAGCGCACGTATGCTTGTTAGTTATGAAATTAAAGTTTAAAAGGGTTAAAAATAAATAGCTAGGGCATTTGTGCACCTTTCTTATGGCCGTGCGCTAATAGGAGGAAGATTGGTTGAAGCCAAGCGTGCACAAAGTATAAATAGAGGCAGGCTGAGTTCAATGTTCCCAAACATCGAGTGTACGCACTTAGAGGATGTCCCCTTACCAGAATTTCATATTAGAAAATACCCTGACAGCTCGATTTAATAATAATAATAATAATAAATAGAATTTCTATTGCGCATTTCTAATAAAATTATTACTCAATGCGCTGTACATTGCATCAATAATTCATGCATACACTTTCCAAATCTCATACTAAAACACGCACTCTCATCCATACAAACTTTCAGTTTCACACACATAGACGCGCTTAGTTATATTATATCCTTCCCACCTCCCTGTTGTTATATCTTTATCTGCCCGTTTTTGTTGGAAATGTGTACCATCTTTCTTTCTTGGTTATAATTTTGTACAATTAATAGTTCCTTTTGGTCGAAGTGGACATCGAAAAAGAGAATGAAGCGGAATGCAATGGGAAATATTTTTTGTGTCACTTAAAATTTAGTCTTTCACACATACAGTGTTTTCTCATAACAGGGCAATATTGTTTCAGTCCGAGAGAGTTTCACCATGGCCTTTACTTATTACTGCACTAATATTCTGCAATCTCCGGGTCTATTTTAAGAAACCTACATCACACCTTTGTATTTCCACCTGGTCGCTTTTATTTAACGTAAAGTAATAAGTTACAAAGTGGAGATCGCGAGGAATCCCGTTCGTTGCTTACGAAAACCCCAGTGACGATTTAATCCGTTTGGGAAATTAATCCAGGTTAGTCATGAAGAATGAGCTCCCGAATGTAGCAGTGACTCTATTGTACTGAGTGGATTTGGCAGGCTACGTTTTGACCGGTTCTATTTCAGCGGCGTTACTCCCGTCTCCGCTGGGAGGGGCCTCCTTTTTTGTTTGTGTCTTTCCTTGAATCAGCAGTCTCTCTCAGCGTTTTTGGATTCTTTCTCATGCATACAAATCGAATAGTAATGCTTACATGTACGGTGCCCCCCCCCCCCACCTTTATTTAGGTTTAACTATTTAAAATGTGAACCCAAAGTTCTCTTCGCCCTTGGAAACATGAGCAAGAAGCATTCAATTTCACACCACAAAAGTGGGATTGGACGAGACATTACATTAAAGAGGAGGGGTTCTGTTAAGGGACCGTAGTCTGATTACAAAGCCGAGCAGAGAAAATATTGTGTTGTGTTCAGTGTTCATCTAGAGTTTACTATGTCAGATACTACGGTCCCACAACGACCATCACTAAAAGGAATCGGATGAACAGAGAGGGACAAAAGTTAAGGAACAGAGAAGGAATAGAGAAGTAAGCAAGGAAGGAAAGAGAGAGTGAGAAAGAGAGCGAGAGAGAGAGAGAGAGAGAGAAAGAGAGAGAGAGAGAGAGAGAGAGAGAGAGAGAGAGAGAGAGAGAGAAGTTATAGTGAGATGATCAGCGAATGTAAGCAGGTACGTTACTTTCCTTAATTTTCCCTTAGCAATGTCAGGACAATACCTATGGTTATTCTGAAACTTAAAAAAAAAAATCTTCAGGTATTTCCCATATTGTTGTATGTGCATTTTTGCCCTTTCGAGAAAACGAGGATTGAAAGTTTGAAAAGTTGCGTAAAATCAGGGTCAAAACGCGTACAACATTACGTCACAAACACATATCTCGAAAAGTTTCTAACCGATTGGAATGACACTTATATATCATAAAATGGGGGGTGAGAGAACCACATTCCAGACAAAACCACAAAATCGGCAAAATGTCGTATATAACAATATGGCAAGTACCCCTCGATGTATAATTGTGAACCCATTCCCTACAGTGGATTCGCCCCTGACCATACCGCTATTCGAGACTTCTTAACGGGAGTAAAAAGATCACAAGAGCCGATGGAACTGTTTCAATCTTTTCTGTGAGATAATCCCAGCTCACCCCAGAGGGACGTTAAAGGCAACAAGCAATACCGCATAGACAGACACGCTTTCCATTCGCTAGGGTCCCAGCTTACTCCAGCCTGCCGGCCGGGACGCCATGGGGTCCGTCTACCCCATAGATCTACACTACTAGGTCTACCCTCTCCCGGCTTGCACTACATTAAGGTCTACACTAAGTGCACAATGTCGCCCCGCCTTGCTCGTTAATCACCGGGCCGAGGCTTTTAAAGATTTTAGCAATCTATTTAGGGCAGTTGAGATTTGGCCATGCTTCGGTCTCGTCCATTAAGTACGTTTGCTCGGATTTGTGTGTGTGTGTGTGTGGGGGGGGGGTGAGAAATAAAGGGGGAGGGGAAGGGGGTTCTCAAGGGCCTACGATCCTGAATTATGGTTAGATGGTTAAAACGGTTTGGTTTTATTTACTTATTTTTTTTCTTCAGCAAATTCAGTTGTTGGACTAAATAAAAATTATGTTTCCAATGAAACAGTCAAGACTTAGTAGACGGTGTGAAATGCCGCTTAACGAGTTGTGGAACATTAAGGGCATGTATCCTTGACATTCACCATTCGCACGCATTTTTGTTTGGTGTTTTAAACATTCTCTGAAACCAACTGTTTGTTGTAAAAGGGACCAGGTCAATCTGATCAAATGTCGTTTTAAAAGTGTACCCAATTCTGTGAGAGGTTTTTTTTTTATAAAGGCCCACTTAGTCTTTCTTTTACGTCGCTCTGACAAGACCACTTTAATGTTAATCATCCTCTTCCTGGTCAAAGTCCATTCTGATCCGCCGACTCCTCCATCATTCTCTCTCTCTTTCTGTGTGTGTTTGTGTGTGCGTATGTCTGTCTAGGGAAAGGGAGAGGGAAAGACGAGAAAGAGAGAGAGAGAGAGAGAAAGAGAGAGAGAAAAAGAGAAAGAGAGAGGTATATAGAAAGAGAGATGAGAGAGAGAGAGAGAAAGAGAGAGGGAGAAGCACGACCCATCCCACACCATCCACCAAACTGTCAATCCCATTTGGTGTCTTTCTCTGTCTCATTCTCTCTTCTCCCTTTCTCTCCCTCTTTCTCTCTCTTTCCTCTATCTGTTTGTCTGTCTGTCTGCTTCGCCCCCTCTCTCTCCCTCACGCTCTCTCTCTCCCTCCACCCCCTCTGTTTTTCTCTTTCTCTCTCTCTTTCTCCACCACCCCCCCCCCCTCTCTCTCTTTCCCTCAGAGAAATCATTTGGGAATAGAATGATTAAATAGGAAAAAGCTTCCCTTTCGTAATTTCAAATGTGGAATTCCCCATCAATTTTCAGAAACAAAATCAAAAACACCCTCACCGTGCACTAAACTCTTCCCTTGTGAGAAGAAAAAAAAATAAAAAAATCCCCTCACGTTAAAGCTCGGCCGACCTTATGAAAATGAGCGAGTCAGAAAAAAGATGAAGTCACCTGGTCCTAATTACTCCTTACTTTAGACAAAACCGCGAACTTTCTCCATCCGCCTCCCGTCCTCACTCTCTCCTTCTCTTCCACAATCCCCCCCCCCCCCACCCCACCCCAGCCCATCCATTTTCCCTCCTCCCCCTCCCCACCCTCGTTTCTTCCCTCAGAATGGATTATATCATTAGCGCGAGAGGGTATTTTCGTCCACAGTTAGTACCAGTACCAATCAGGTAGGCAGTTTCAGAGGTTCTCCGCTTTTACATGGTGGGGAGACACGCCTATGGAAGGTTATGTAATTTTTTTCTTGTACAGTGTACTGACAGGATGTGGGGGTTGCAAGGGTAAACTAGGAAGAGCTGTTTGTTGTTGTCGTTGTTGTTGTTGTTGGTGCTGCTGTTGATGCTGTTGTAGTTGTTATGGTTGTTGCTGATGATGTTGTTCGGGGCCTTCCATGAAGTATGCATGCTCGGATAGGTGTAGTGGGGGTGGGGGGAGTTGACCCCCCCCCCCCCGCGTCTGAAAAGCGTACATTGGTAAGGGGTTGGGGGGGGGGGTGGAAAGTGTAAACACGAGTTTCACTAATAGTATTATGGTAATGAATTTAAAAAAAAAGAATTGGTTTTATTTACATTTTTTTCTTCAACAAAATAAGTTGTAGGGTTAAATTTATGAAAATGGAAAAATGGGCTATGTATGTAAATGTAATGAAGCAGTCGAGTAGTCCATGCAAAGTGTCTATTAACGTTTTAGAATATCGAGGCTCTAACATGGACGACAAAAAGTCGCACGCTCATACAAAAGGGTTGGTGGAGGCCGAACGCTTTGAAAGAGGACATAGGGGGTGGGGTGGGTTTAGATTTAAAAAAACAACAAAAAACTAAAAGCTCCGTCTCAGTAATGAACTCGACCGTTTCTTAAGAGGTATAATAATCAAAAGATAAATTTTCCCTGTATGAAACTACTCGTTTTACGAGAATATTTGGAGCTTGAGGTATAAAAACAGCTGTGTTACAATGTACTGTGACAGACCCCGATTTGGTAGAGAAGAGCTTGAGTAGGGTTCTCAGTGGCAATAAAGTTGAGAACCCACGAGTTAGCCTTGGCTATTTATTACCGCTGGTAAGTTCAGGACTCGCTGCTGGGAGTCATTGAGAGAGAGGGAGAATGAGAAAGAGAGATAACACGAATGAAAGAGACAGAGAGCGAGTGAAGGAAGAGAGAAAGAGAGAGAGAGAGAGAGAACGAAAGAGAAAGAGAAATAGAAAGAACGAAAGACAGCTAGAGAGGGAGTGGGAGAAAGTGAGAGAGAGAGAGCAAGAAAGAAAGAAACAGAGAGAGGAGAAGAGAGAGAGAGAAGAAAGAAAGAGAGAGAGAGAAAGAAAAAGAGAGAGAGAGAGAAAGAAAGAGAGAGAGAGAGGAAGAGACAGAGAGAGAGAGGGGAGAGAGAGAGAGAGAGAGAGAGAGAGAGAGAGAGAGAGAGAGAGAGAGAGAGACAGAGAAGAGAGGGAGAGACAGAGAGAGAGAGAGAAACAGACAGAGAATCGACCTGTCCATCCGATATCACTCGTGCATATTCAAGTCCAGCACTGACTGTCTGATATGGAGGGGAGAAAAATCGAAATTTTGACCGGATAGCAAAAACTGCGGAAATCCCCACACAGACAGCTGAGCTTGCAAAACTGTACAAATTGCAAGTCAGCACGAAGAAGTGAGACTGTTGTAATTATCTTTGATAACATTGGAAAACTTATTTTTTACCTGTAGTGCTCTCGTTTCTTCTTTCTTCTCTTTTTTAAATCACTTTTTTCCGTTTACTTTTTCTTCTGTTTCTGTGTAACATACATGTATTTGTGTTGTCCTTTCTCATCATGTTTTCTGGTTTATTCATTCGTTCATTCATTCATTCATTCATTCATTCATTCATTCATTCATCCACCTATATGCTATACACCCATCCAGCCGTCCATCTATCTACCCATCCATTCAACTACATATTCATTTATTCATCCATCCATCCACCCATCCATCCATCCATCCATCCATCCATCCGTCCATCGATCCATCCATCCACCCATACATCCATCCATCCATCCACCCATACATCCATCCATCCATCCACCCATACATCCATCCATCCATCCACCCATACATCCATCCATCCGTCCATCCATCCATCCATCCACCCATACATCCATCCATCCATCCACCCATACATCCATCCATCCATCCACCCATACATCCATCATCCATCCATCCATCCATCCATCCATCCATCCATCCACCCATACATCCATCCATCCACCCATACATCCATCCATCCATCCACCCATACATCCATCCATCCATCCACCCATACATCCATCCATCCATCCACCCATACATCCATCCACCCATCCATCCATCCCACTCTTTCTTTGGGTACTCATCCATCCAGCCATCCATTCATCCTTTCACTCATTTATTCCTTCCTTCAGTCATTCACACATACACACACACACACACACACACACACACACTTCTAACACATAATAATATGCTCATCTCATACCTACAAAATGGCCTCCATGAGATTTCTGGAAAAGTCCTCCAGTTCTCTGTCTCTCCTTCAATACCTTCTCTTACACCCCCTCCACCCATCTCTCACTCCCTGACTGACATCCTACACACCAGATGCCACAAAATGTTTATCAGACACGGCGTTATCTCCATTACAACCACCTGTAAAAAGACACAAACCAAAACCAAAGACGAAAAAAAAAAAACAAACCAACAGGAAGGAAAACTTCACAATGGAGATAAACAAAATGGGATTCACCCCTCAACTTTTTGAGAATAGCAATTATGGAAATGTACACATACAGCTCTCTGATCTGGCACGGCACTTGTGTAAGGGGTGCGGGGTTGGGAGATGGGATCTTGTAGTGTAGGCAATTTCATGTTCTTGATGACTGCGTTTTCGTCACTGGAAAATAATGTGTGTCAGGATTGGCCGTGTGAGGGGGGGGGGGGCGGGGCGGGGGGGGGGGGGTTGAACGGGGTGTTTAATTAGGTTTCTGTGTTGTTGTTTTTTTTTGTTTTTACCTGTGTGTGTTCGGGGTTGGAGAGGGTGGGTGGGAAGGGGAAAGAGAGAGAGAGAGAGGGATGGAGAAAGAGAGAAGGATGAGAGAGGAAGACAGAAACACGGAATGAAAGAGAGAGTGAGGGGGAGACGGAAAGAAGAGAAAGAGAAAGAGAGAGAGGGGGAGGGAAGGGGAAAGGTAGAGGGAGAGAGAAAAAAAGGAAAGAAAGAGAGAGAGAGAGGGAAAGGCGAGAAAGAGATAGAGAGAGAAAAAGAGAGAATACAGAGATAAGAGAGAGAGAAAGAGAGACAGAAAAAAGGTATATATATATATACAGATATTAACGAGAGAGAGAGAGAGAGAGAGAGAGAGAGAGAAAGAAAAAGAGAGAGGGAGGGCAAGGCACCACCCCTCCCATACAATCCACCAATCTGTCAATCCCATTTGGTTTCTTCCCCTCCGCTGTGTCTGCCTGTCTCTCAACACACACACACACACACTCCTCACAGCAATAAAAGAAAAGAAAAAAAAATCCTTTCTTTCCATTTCGAAACTACAATATCTTTCTTTAAACATCGGGAAGTTTAAAAAACAACAACAGACAGAAAGCCCACGCCTGTATCTTTTGAAACAACAACAATGATAAAAACTCCGTAATTCCCCGGCGTCAGACAGAGTTCTCACGTACATCACACCTTTTTGGCTCACGTATCTCCTACAGGGCAAAAGAAAACACAGCGCAAATAAATCATTTTGGCACATTACACAAGAAATGATGACCTCATCTCGTATTTTTGCCATATGGCACCGCGTCTTTGTAGTGAGAAAATCTTAGTCATATTTTAGAGTCATTTGGGAATGAAAACTCAGCCAAATGAAAAGACAGATGGCGAGATTTGACTGCCCTGTGGCCTATTATGATGGACTCTAGAAAGCGAGTTGCTATACTGTTGTATGCGACATTTTGCCGATTTTGAGGTTTTGTCATGAAAGTGGTTCTCTCACTCATGGTCTTATTATCTACAGTATTAGTGTCATTCCAATCGGTTAGAAACTTTTCGAGATATGTGTTTGTGACGTAATGTGTTATGCGTTTTGACCCTGATTTTACAGAACTCTTCAAACGTTCAACCCTCACTTTCTCGAAAAGGCCAAAAATGCACATACAACAATATGGAAAATACCCGACGAAATATTCCATGACACCATCGACGATCTTCATCTCATAGAGGAACAAAAAATGAAAAGATCCAACAACTTTGTCTCTCAGATCACTCGGAGAGGGATCATTTTCTTTTTAAGCCCCGGAAAAGCCCGGAATTCGCTGCCCCCAAACCCTTAGAGAAAAAAAAAACACTGAAATATTTCAGAAATGCCTGAAAACACACTTTTTCAATTGATGGGATACAAGCACAGCTGTTTCTGACGGTTTGTCCCGTGTTTAGTATGGTCTTTGTATTGGTGAATTAAATGTGAGTTGAAGAATGATTGTAATGCGATTGGAGCTTGTATTGGACAGGATGAAGCCAAGTATAATATATTTGTTATTTATTATCATTATTGTTATTTATTTGTAAATAACTATTTGTCTATGCCCAATTCTTTATTATACAATCATACATAGATTATATTCCTGATTTTGGATAGTATTATAATATGATACTAATAATTAGATCTGATTTTGGTTAGTCTGTGTAAAAAAATTTCGACTTCTCTTTTCTTTACTTTACTAAATGAAGAGGATTCCCTCTGATTTCTAGCTGGCACAGTGGCCTGGCTGTTAGAACACTTGCCCTGGGTGCGAGAGTTCTGCGGTTCGTATCCCACTCGATACTGGGCCCAACAAAGCG
>OZ007580.1:44524602-44552102 GCA_963931925.1 Onchidella celtica
CTAAATCTACAAGTGCACGCCTTGGCTAAAATGGGACAGAGCGGGATTTGTTGGTTCTTTTCCTTCTCCTGTAAAAATGTTGTTTTTGGATGATACGCTGTTTTTCCGTAGCACAGCAGCCCACAGGTCGAAGGGGTACAACTATATCGCATATCGCAAGAAAACAGTTAATCCTGGAGTAAACATTTCCTGGCATTGTCTTTCTGAAGACATTCAAGCGCAGTTTGTCTGCCTGGATGTCTGTTGGAGACGTCAGGGTTTCTTAGCTGCGGCAGGGCTTGAAGAAGTGGGTGGATGTGGGGGGTGGGGTGGGGGTTGGGGGTGTCGGTGGGGGTGGGGAATGTTTTTTCATGACAATATTTTGCACACATTGGCCTTTCATTCTTCAGTCATAGAATCCCAGCCAGTTCCTACGTCAATCCAACGTAGATTTGTATAGGATTTTCATAGGATTGGTAGGATTACGGTAGAGTCGATTCCCTACATAAAACTGACGTCGGGGCGATGTTGTAACCAGCGGGTCTACGTAGGAACCCCATGTCATGCCTATGTGCATACTTGACGTTAATCCTACGGATTTCCATAGAGTTGCTGTTTGGCATGTGCAGTGAGTCGATGGTTCAAGGTGATATTTTGCGTTCATTGGTTGGTTATAGAAATATATCGTTTATTGAATCCAGCCCAGCAAAGTAAGGAAATCCGAGGCGTAGGATCGACGTTAAGTTTGCTCGTAGGAATGACATGGTTCCTACGTAGGTCCGCCGGTTATGACATCGAGCCGACGTAGATTCGACGTAAGAAACCCGTACCTACGATAATCTTATTAACCCTACGGAAATCCCGCATAAATCTATATCTGATTCATACAGGCGTACGAGCGTTACAGATGGCTTTTTGAGGTAGTTGTAGCAGTAATATTTACAAATGAAACATAGTATTTAGTTTTATGAAAGTTGGTGATGCGGTACGCATGAGTACTATCTCAAGTCTTCACACCAAGTTTTTGCGCATCATTGAATATCCACGAGTGTTCCTGATATTTGCGCACCATTGGATACCCTTGGCCTCTAATTGAGGATGGGCCAATCAAGCGAGCGCAATGCATTGGAGGGTAAAGGTCATTCTATTAATAAACACTGATCTGTATGACGAGGCCATAAACTAAAATCTGCACATAATTTGGCGAACGTTAAACTGCCCTATTTAGAAATTGACCGGTCACGTATTATATTCGCGTGCCCACCCACATTTATTTTATTGTCCAGCTTACAGAAATAACACTGGCCACCCTTTTGTAGAGTTTTCATTTAGGATTTGTGTCCTTGGTCATTTCTTGACACCTCCGTTTTATGCCTGATTGGCCTTTTGACACGAAAAGGTAGTAAACCTCTGCTCTTTGTGAAATCTGGCAATTGAGGGGCCCGACGGACAACCTGGCAAGAGGTCTATCTATCTATCTATCTATCTATCTATCTATCTATCTATCTATCTATCTATCTATCTATCTATCTATCTATCTATCTATCTATCTATCTATCTATGCCTGCCTATCTATCTATCTATCTATCTATCTATCTATCTATCTATCTATCTATCTATCTATCTATCTATCTATCTATCTATCTATCTATCTATCTATCTATCTATCTATCTATCTATCTATGTATCTATCTGTCTATCTATCTATCTATCTATGTGTCCATCAGTCTATCTATCTATGTGTCCATCAGTCTATCTATCTATCTATCTATCTATCTATCTATCTATCTATCTATCTATCTATCTATCTATCTATCTATCTATCATATCTATCTATCTATCTATCTATCTATCTATCTATCTATCTATCTATCTATCTATCTATCTATCTATCTATGCCTGGCTATCTATCTATCTATGTCTGCCTATCTATCAATCTATCTATCTATCTATCTATCTATCTATCTATCTATCTATCTATCTATCTATCTATCTATCTATCTATCTATCTATCTATCTATCTATGTGTCCATCAGTCTATCTATCTATCTATCTATCTATCTATCTATCTATCTATCTATCTATCTATCTATCTATCTATCTATCTATCTATCTATCTATCTATCTATCTATCTATCTATCTATCTATCTATCTACCACAACCTTTAAGTACATATGTACCTTGACACAAAGTCGAAAGCACTGGACGTTGTCTTGCACTGCCCTGGGGCGGAGCAGCTGAATGAATATTGTGACTTGGGCTTAGCACTTTTTTTAAAATTATACAACCCCGATCTTGACAGACTTGGGGTGACAAGCGAGGAAAAACAGTCAATACTAGCCTGAATGTACCGGTGTTAACAACAGATTAACCGGCAGCTCAAGTTTGACTTAGGGCAATTCACCCCAAATTTATTTCTGGGTGGGTGGCTCAATGTTCACGTGCAGAGAAGTCGTATGTTTTAGCTGCATTAAATACCCAAAGTGGATGCCTAAAGTGATTTCAGACGCAGTGGCTCAGCGGGTAACTGCGTCTTTTACAGAATGTGCCATTAATTGTGGAGAAGAAGGGGAAGAGGATTTGGAGTTGGTTTAGAGTTGCGTTGGTTGAAGAAATAAATTGTTGATTGTAATGAGTGAAGTCCGATCAGCGAAAGTTAGGGGCCGATTCCATGCCTGTTTTCTTTTTCTTTTTAACCCTCTGTGTACCATGAATTTTTCCACGTTTGCTGACACAGGAAGAAAAGGGCGAGGAAATGAATGCAGACTAACTGCAGCAATTGTTAATAGAAAGTCGACTTTCTTTCTTCCCGAAACAAGATAGCCTAGTATTCTTGTGTATTGATACAAACAAGACTAGTGGAAGAACCGATATATTGGTGATTGTCACCAACAAGACTAGTGGAAGAACCGATATATTGGTGATTGTCACCAACAAGACTAGCGGAAGAACCGATATATTGGTGATTGCCACAAACAAGACTAGTGGAAGAACCGATATATTGGTGATTGGCACAAACAAAATTAGTGGAAGAACCGATGTATTGGTGATTGTCACAAACAAGACTAGTGGAAGAACCGATATATTGGTGATTGGCACACAAAGAGTTAACCTCTGACTGGCCACTACCAAGTAACACCCCAGCCGTAGAAAAGAGCAGCGATACGTTTGCTGGTGCCAGTGGATTTGATTAGGATAAGACAAGAATCATTTTATGACCCCATAAGGGGAAATTCACTTTGACAGAGTGTTTAAGAGCACATTCATTGTACACGTATCTAATGCATCTTTACATAAACATATGATAACTCAGTAGCAAGCTTATTACATGAAATAACCTGGCGTGGAAACTTTAGTAAATCACGGCACACATCCAGCTATAATGACGTCTTGTTACAGCGAATTACGGAGGGCCACAGACTAATAAATTAACCAGACTGGAAACACGAGCTTCGGGCTGTGTCGTTTTTTACGGAATTTCCCGAGCGGCGGTTGTATAACCAACATGGCCGCCGCTCGGGAAATTCCGATTCTAGTTCTATCTGCAGTAGAAATTTCTTTTTATTTGTCAAGATTGGTGCTACATGTATTAATTTCTTGGTGCGGAACCGAACTTCCGCGTTCAGTAGGCGCGTCAAAATGGTGTCATTCAGCATTGTAGCTATGCTGAAGCGTCGGTCGTAAACGTAAACCTAATGTGGCGGATGGTTCACGATCTTTCGCTGTTTTGTGACGTCACACAATTGGGATCATCCAGTCTGGGTAATTTATTAGTCTGTGCGGAGGGCACACATGATCTTCTGTAAGTCACGTATCTGTGGGAATGTTATCAAGCAATTTAACACGGAGACTTTTCAAATGCTACTCTTTATATTGTTATTATGATAATGTGCTTTCGGGCTTGTCAGATGAAAAGTCAGATGGGCCGTTTTAACAAAAATCATTCCATCAGTCAGCACTGTGAACGGAAATGGGGGGAAGTTTTGTTCGAAATACAAAATGGCATTTTATTACCATCAGGCCAACACACCATGTCACACATCAAGACATCGTAATACGTTTTTTTTTTTTTTAGGAAATCCATCCCAGGTTTAAATGATTCTTTAAAAACCCATTATTTACCCGGGCAAAGTTAAATAAAATTTATCCCTACCACTCACCCCCCCCCCCCACCGGGGGCCAAAGAACCCCCCCCCCCAAAAAAAAAGCAAACAGCAAAAAAAAAAGCAAACAGCAAAACAACAACAACTTAATGTTGGTCCTGCATTGTGGCGACGACGTGTCTGTTCCAGTTGTAACTGGGCTGCAATAACACTAAGGCAAATTCCCCCCCCCCCCCAAAAATGGGATTAAAGAAGTATACAATATAGAAAAATAAGAAGTACAAAAAACCCATTTATTTAGAAAAAAAAAAAAGTATTTTGACTGTTGGTGGACTTTCTGGGCCATGTCTAGTAAATGAGATGTGCGCTGTGTCTGTGGATTATTTCTATTTTCTTCCTGTAAAGCACATTGAAACGTCCGGGAAAGTGCACGGTTTAAATCTACAGTATTATTGTTACTAACTACGGTTTTATCCCTGAAGCTTGTCAGAGACAACGTGGTCCTTTCTTACCATCGAACCGATACACAATTTCACATGCAAACGCATCCTTCCACGTTTCGTTGTTTTTTTCTCTGAAGCTGGCAAAGGGGGCGATCTGATACTTCCCGGACACAATATGGCATTTTGTTATGATCGATCCGATACTGCCATATTTTGTCAAAACACTGTATTAGCCAAAAATGAGGTTTCACAGGAGACGCAATATTAATTTTACGTTGCACCCCGTTTTATTTTTTGTTCAATGCACATTTGGCGATGACTGAAAGAAACTATGTGTAAAGTTTGCACGTAGGAATGACATCGTTCCTACGTAGATCCCCTAGTTACTACATCGCGCCGACGTCGGTTTAATGTAGGGGACCCGCCCCTAAGGTAATCCTACAAATCCTACGGAAATCTACGTCACACTGACGTAGGGACGCTCGCTGGGTAGACTAGTCTATAGATCACATTTCTTTCTGGGAATGTTGTGAAAAAGTGAAATTGGCCTAGATTTGGCGCACACTGTGTTTTTTCAGAGTACGCCCTTCCCATGACTAAGTCATCATGTAATACAGCGTTTTGTCTCTGAAGCTCCACAAAAGCGCCATTCGATACTTGTGTGGACACCACTTCAAAGACACCGCATAATGTTCCTGGCACGATCGAGCAAACTCACCATATTGGACAGATCAGCCGCCTGGACTATTATGGTATCCTAACAACTTTCTCCATCCAGAGCCACGTTTTACTAAGCGAGAATAGAGGCGTGAATACACAAAGTGTACACTTGATACAAACGGCCAACCATAAAATCAATAGATTCCTTTTAAGTGAAGTGGTCATGTATTGAAGGGTGTAAATGTACAAACAGGTCTAGTGAAACCTTGTTCAAAGGTGGATAAGTGAGTGTTGATTGGAAAGATAGATAGGTGTACAAACAGACGTATTGAGAAAAATCCCCCTCTCTCTCCTTTTCTGTCTCTCTTTCTCTCTCTCAGCTCTCCCTATCTATCTATCTATCTATCTATCTATCTATCTATCTATCTATCTATCTATCTATCTATCTATCTATCTATCTATCTATCTATCTATCTATCTATCTATTTGTCCCCTCTGCGTACCCTTCCTCATTCCGTCCACCCATCTATCTTCATCTACATTCACTTCTCTCAAACCAAACCAACGCGAATTTTACTTCCTGACTATGTTCAGCACACTTAACTGCCAGAAAATTGAGGCCATACAGCGTTGAAAAGGACGAGATTAGGTATTGATATCAGTGAAAGGAATATACTCCAGCATGATAACATTTCCAAGGCAATAAATATTCCTTGCTTATCTTTCTTCTTTCCTTATATCAAAAGTAAATTAAATACGATATCTGCAGCCCAGCTGAAACTGAGCCCATTTGATTTGCTATACTGATAGTGATATAACAGTGTATAGGAAGGTAAAGAAAAACATAGAACATTTGTCTTCAAGTATTCAGTTGTTTACGCTGTGAGCGAAATGTATGCAAATAGGGACAGAGTGATCTGAATCGATAGCCCGATCTGCTTTATGATTAGGTTGATATAATATGCTGTAGCAATGGGAGAGAGCTCTGTGTGGTACGTTTTATAAGGTTAAGTGTTGGCTTGGCGGGTCAGACATGGTTACATACACAGGCAGATAGAAGTCTGGACTGAGGGAAGGGGTCAGACATATAAATAGTTAGAGAGACAGACAGACAGATGGGTGGATGGATGGATAGATAGATAGATGGATAGATAGATAGATAGATAGATAGATAGATAGATAGATAGATAGATAGATAGATAGATAGATAGATAGATAGATAGATAGATACATAGACGGGCCGACAAACAGACGGACGGACGGACCGAAAGACTGACGGACGGACTGACGGATAGACAGACAAACAGACAGAGGAACGGATGAACAAACGTGCAGACACATACAGACACACACACAAACTACACCAACTCCTGACCTCCCCCGTCCCGCCAAGAACCCGAGTGCAGTTTGTTTACCGTACATTTTGTAGTTGCACCCTTGAACATTGCCCAATCAGCCCTAGAAATACGCAGCAAGGAAAACCTTTTTGGTGTGAGGGAAAGCACTGACCGAAATATTCAGTCCAGCATTCACCGGGTGAAGGTCTGTCCATTTTTTGGCACTGCAGCTGGTCACTTTTTTTTTCTTTGCCTTTCATTTTTTGGACCGTCAGTAAAGTGCATAAGCTCCGGGGGGGGGGGGGTGGGTGGGGTTACCTCCAGGATACAAACAGTGTACATGGGGCGGCAGGGGGGGGGGGTGTATTGGGGAGCTTAAGTGCGCTTTTCAATCGGCTGTTATCAAGGGACACCAGTGTGTTACATTATGAGCTCGCTATAGCTTCACAGTGCACTCAATTCTCAGTAGTTTCTCTATTTGGCTTTGTAAGTAACTACAGCGCCTCAACAACAACAGCCAGTTTGAATTATGGTAAAGAATTAAAAAGTTCGGATTTACTTTTTTTTTTTTTTTGTAGATAGAAAAATGAGTTATAGGATTATAATTATTACGAAACCAACAGCAACAACAACAAACAAAAAAAAAGACCATTATTATATCTCATTGAACAATCAAAACAGTCTATGCGAAGTGGCACTTTAAGTTTCTATCTATCCATCTGTCTGTCTGTCTGTCTCCTACCTACCTTTCTATATAGCTATCTATCTATCTATCTATCCATCTATCTATCTATCTATCTGTCTATCTGTCTATGTCTATCTATCTATCTATCTAGCTATCTAGCTATCTAGCTATCTGTCTATCTGTCTATCTGTCTATCTATCTATCTAGCTATCTATCTGTCTGTCTGTCTGTCTGTCTGTCTGTCTGTCTATCTAGCTATCTATCTATCTATCTATCTATCTATCTAGCTATCTATCTATCTATCTATCTATCTATCTATCTATCTATCTATGTATCTATCTATCTATCTATCTATCTATCTATCTATCTATCTATCTATCTATCTATCTATCTATCTATCTGTCTGTCTGTCTATCTGTCTGTCTGTCTATCTATCTATCTATCTATCTATCTATCTATCTATCTATCTATCTATCTATCTATCTATCTATCTATCTATCTATCTATCTATCTATCTATCTATCTTTAAGAACATCAAGGTTTAATCATGGACATCCACCATTCTGATGGCCATGCTCTCGTGCACGGGGGGACAGGGAAGTTGGTTTTTTTTGTGGATGGGGAGGGGATGTGAAGTATGAAAAGCACAGGCCACATGTGGCGGGTGGAGGTGGGTTAGGGTGGTGGTGGGGACAAAGATAGTCAAAATCGACGGAATATTATAAAAGCCACAGAAAATCCGTGGGGTCCCTTTTCCTCATTTTCGTTTTATTGTGTCGTTTCTGGACTATTTCTTACGCGAGGGATTGCTGAATGCGACATTTTCTTTTTGCCATATTTTGTCTAGACAAAATTGAACATACGAACTTTCTTGATGGCCCCTTGATGTTTCACCCTCTGTCTTGAGGGGAAAAGACGTTCGGTCCTGAGAATATCTTTTGGGCAAGGGGGTGGGTGGGAGGGTGTGGGCTCGGGGGTGGGGGACATTCAGGGAATCCTCGAGAAGTGAAATTCCCAGATCTCCCCGATTTCACGGTTGAGCAGCGCGCGAGGCAAGTGGACCTTGGCAATTAGGGGCTGAAATGAAGCGTAGTTATTCCCCTCTGCGTGACCAGGTACAAGGTATTCACCAGAACCTTACGGGCCATTTCATGGCAACAGCACTGGACACACAGCCCTTTCTACAGCGGTTCTCAACTTGTCTTGTCCGTTTTACCTCTGGGAATGTTACTAAAGTAAATTTAACCTCCATCCTGCTTTGTCCAGTAATTTGAGTTTACACTTCTACCATAATAAGGCAACAGACAAAGGGGAAATTTTAAAATAGTGCTTTTAACATTATGCAATGTAATGCAATGTATTAACTAACTTGTATAGCGCTCAAATCCACAAAAAAACCGATGTGCTCTAAGGCTGAACTAAAATTAAAAACAGGATTAACATAAATAAGATCAATCCATCATGCTCCCACTCACACACATTAACAAACACGTGATCTACTCCCATCCTCAAACCTCTGAGACCAAAAAGGGACATCATTCAGTTTCAATGAAAACAGTACTAAACAATTCAGTTTCGAACCTATTTTTAAATGTGGCGATGTTTTCATTTTTCCTGGAGTCAACGCTTGTGTTGTTCCACAATTTAGGCCCGCCAATAGACCTTTTACGTCCCATTTACCTCTGGCAACATTTCTATAGTAAATCGAGGGGTATTTGCCATATTGTTATATGCGACATTTTTGCGGATTCGAAGGTTTTGTCTTGAAAATGATTCTCTCATTCCTAATGTCATTATTATTATTATATTTTTAAAGTGTCATTCCAATCGGTTTAAAACTTTTCGAGATATGTGTTTGAGACGTAATATTTTACGCGTTTTAACCCTTTTGCCGACCAAATTTCAATCCTCATTTTCTCGGAAAAGCATATAGGCACGTACAACAATATGGCAGATATCCGACGAAATTCACTCTCAGCCTGTATTGTTCAGTAATTTCACTTCTGTCACTAGAAAGCAACCGACAAAGGAGACGTTTTAAAATAATGCTTTTAACATTAACATTTTAAGTTCAACGAACAATAACGATAACACAAAGGAATGTTATTTAACTTATTTATGAACAACTAACAATGAACAGGTGCCGGTGTCCCAGAACCAAACACGGCCAGTCTGTGAGTCTTCTGTTCTTGCTTTTCATCCACGATTTTCGAAATTCTTCAGATTAAAAAAAAAATGTATTTATTATTCATTTGTTTACTTATTATTAATTGTTTAATAATTTTTCTAAAAATATGTACAAATCCAAACTGAGGAAACTTACTCCCTTGACTTAAACCCTTGAACCCCCAGTGGGGCATAGGTCGTCCACCTTGCTCTATCCTGGGCTGGTTAGGCCAAATTTATTTGGGCCATGGGGCGCTTCTGGTAGGGACTCCTTCTGTCCTATTCTAGTCTGTCTATCGTCTGGTTGTTTTTCCCAGCATAATGTGACAATTATCGTGTGGACGTGCTTTCTCTGAACTCGAACTGAAACTCTTGTAAAGCGTGTAGATGGTTGGTGGGCACTTCTGGTAGGATCTCCTTCTGTCATATCATTCTCCTATATGTGTAGCCCCCCCCCCCCCCCCCCCCGAGAAAATGAGGCACTTCCTGCATTTTGATGGTGTGAAGATATTCGTATCACCAAATAGGTTATTCAAAGAACTTTCATTTGGTGAAAAAAATATTACTGTAATTTAATTAGCAGAGGAGATGTGGCCTTTCAAAGATAGGAAGTGACACAACCACAGTTTTGAGAAAAACGCTTTCAAAATTTCAGCTTTCAGCCAAAATTATTGATGGTGACTCGATTCAAAGTTGATTTTGAGGCATTTAATGTCCTTCTCAAACAGGATTATCATCTAGAAAAGGAATAGTAAAAAGGTTAAACTTTTCAAAAATACTGAAAACGCAAAATGGATAAAATTGACCCTATGATGCCTTTTAACGATTTTCTGGAATCCGGTAGCGCCGAAATGTGCCTCATTTTGTCAGGCGGCTACATAATTGTGTCTATCGTCTCGCGTCTATCTAGCACAGTGTGACCGTTGTAGTATGGATGTGCTTTCTCCAAACTCACACTCGACCTTAGTGATGATAGATGGTCATTGTGACCAGCCAACTGTCCCCCTATTGTGTCGACGTACTTTCTCCAAACTCAAAATATGTAGCATGAGGGTGCATTTTCCCTTGCCCAGTTTGAGACCCATTGCCCTACTGTCTGTGAGCACGGAAAAACCAAATACCTGCAAAAGAAGGAACGCGAGGTGATAGGTAATCGCCTGCAGTGTTATTTGCGAAAATAATATATGATGTCGCAGTTTCGCCCGTGGATAGTCTTTGTTTTTCCTTGTCGTCCAGTGTGTCCATAATTGGCGCTTAATGACTAGGGCGAGATGGAGGGAAGAGATAAAGGTGATCACTGTAGATACCTGTTGTTAGGGAACCGTGGTATTTTACACTATAAGCTATAGCTGACCAGTGTACATAACTCAATATGTTCTCTCTTTGGCTGTAATTATTCTACGTTCCCCTAACAAGAGTATGGTAGAAATTGGTGTTTGTACCAGAATGTTCACAAAATAATAGACACGGACATCGGGAAGAGATCAAGTAAAGGGGGAAGGGCTTGTTATATATATATCGTAAATTATCTACATTACCCGCGTCCTACACCTGTATGTGTTATCTATACAGAGTGCAATTCAGAGGTGGTGAAATTTGCCACTAGAGTATGTAAAGGACAGAACTATTATTAGTTGTCTACACGAGCTGGGAATGCCGCTGTTTTACATTTTCATAGTTGGAAATTGTCTTCTAATCTATATTATAATTCACAAAATAACATTCTGGACCTTTGAATGCTAAAGGCTTTTTTATTAGGCCACCTACAGTAACCAAATTTTGCATGTAGGTTTCAAATACCGTGGAGGCTGCACTGAAGTTTGGATTTTTTAAATTGCTTTTGTTTTTCAATTTTTTTGAGTTGGTTTTTGTGGCGGCGACTGATCGCTACCGACCCCTTTTTTTTTGTCACGAGCACATAATTATTAAGCAAGGCGTTATTTACAAGGCATACCTTGAAACTAACTCTAGCGTTATTTACAAGGCATACCTTAACACTAACTCTAGCGTTATTTACAAGGCATACCTTAACACTAACTCTAGCGTTATTTACAAGGCATACCTTAACACTAACTCTAGCGTTATTTACAAGGCATACCTTAACACTAACTCTAGCGTTATTTACAAGGCATACCTTAACACTAACTCTAGCGTTATTTACAAGGCATACCTTAACACTAAATCTAGCGTTATTTACAAGGCATACCTTGGAACTAACTCTAGCGTTATTTACAAGGCATACCTTAACACTAACTCTAGCGTTATTTACAAGGCATACCTTAACACTAAATCTAGCGTTATTTACAAGGCATACCTTGGAACTAATTCTAGCGTTATTTACAAGGCATACCTTAACACTAACTCTAGCGTTATTTACAAGGCATACCTTAACACTAACTCTAGCGTTATTTACAAGGCATACCTTAACACTAAATCTAGCGTTATTTACAAGGCATACCTTAACACTAACTCTAGCGTTATTTACAAGGCATACCTTAACACTAACTCTAGCGTTATTTACAAGGCATACCTTGACACTAACTCTAGCGTTATTTACAAGGCATACCTTAACACTAACTCTAGCGTTATTTACAAGGCATACCTTAACACTAACTCTAGCGTTATTTACAAGGCATACCTTAACACTAACTCTAGCGTTATTTACAAGGCATACCTTAACACTAACTCTAGCGTTATTTACAAGGCATACCTTGGAACTAGCTCTAGCGTTATTTACAAGGCATACCTTGAAACTAACTCTAGCGTTATTTACAAGGCATACCTTGAAACTAACTCTAGCGTTATTTACAAGGCATACCTTGAAACTAACTCTAGCGTTATTTACAAGGCATACCTTAACAGCTTCTGATTGGTCAATGAAACATGCCTTGAAAATAACGCTGGCGTTAGTTCCAAGGCATACCTTGAGTCCAATAAACAATACATAGCTACCCCGGCGGCTTTCCCTGATATGTCAATCTGACTACTACCCAGACGAACATCGGCCTACGGCTTCGATGATACAAACTGACTAGACCCTCACGTCGTTACATATCAGTCTGACAATGCACAGTCTAAGGCTCCACGTTTAGAAATACTGACACAGCTTCTGATTGGTCAATGAAACATGCCTTGAAAATAACGCTGGCTTTAGTTCCAAGGCATGCCTTGAAAATAACCACTTCGAATTATTAACTCGTGATGGGAACACTTCCTGTGACTGCCGTCGGCTAATGAGCTACTCACATGCCCACGGCTAAAATTAGAACATCGCAGGAAAACCATAGTAGGAGAGAGGGTAGAAAGCGACGGGCGGGGGCAGTGATTGTGTGTGTGTGTGTGTAGGGGGGGGGCGGTGGGGTCTGTGTGGGTCGCGGCTTTTATGCTTGTATCTAATATTATCTGATAAATAATAATAATAATAATAATAATAATAATAATAATAATATTAATAAAGTAGATTATTTAGCGCACTTTTCCTGACAGCTCAAGATGCAACTTTTCTTGTCCACAGCATCCGCTCCGCCACTTTTACGGAAAAATGACACGTGAGAGAGTAAAACCACACACACACACATACACACACACACACACCACATTGGTCACGGTGTCGAATAGGACACAGAGTCTATGGAATAACCTACAAGTTGGTTCAAAGTGGCCAGTAACAATAATTAAAAATAATTTTAAAAAAAACAAAAAAAACACGGACCTGGCTGTGCGTCACATTTTTAATAAAAAATTCATTTGAAGACAGATTTTATGTAATGAGCAAGAGATCTAAACGCACTGTATGAAGTACAAAGTAAAGATACTTTTTTTTAAATGTTTGAAAGCTGCAGTCCGGAGAGATAATTGGAAGAGATATATATCTATTTCTTCATGCAAATTCAAGACGCATTTTCGGTTTTCATGATCCATCCCTACAATTACCCAGTCTTTGAGCATTTGGGTTTCAAAGAGATCTCGCTCCCTGAGAAATCTGGGTCGTGACGCCACCAGGCAATTAGTCGGCCGAGCAGAACTGGGTAGTACGTGCCTAGGCTTAAATTACGCAGCCGAAGGTGATCATTGGACGGCATTCCTCTCAGCCAATCCAAGACTTATTCTGCTTTTGATTCATGCCTATCATTACATGTAAAAGGTTCCCACAGACTGTATGAAAGGTGGCATACATTTTTTGTGTGTTTTTTTTTGTTTTGTTGTTTTTTAATGACTAATTGGCCCGCTGACTCGGGGAATACACAGGTGTGATTTTTGAAGTTGGGTTTTGATCACCAATGTGTAAATTGAGGCGCAGAACCAAATTTCCTGTCATACTTTTTAAATTCTACTCTCAGAAAATGTGTTTCTGTTTTTCGGCTCGAAATGTCGGAGCATTTTCTTTTTGTTCAACACAATTGTGGCTGGAAAATCAACGAAAATATTAAATAAACAGCGAACTTCAAGACGTATTGAAACATACCCATGCACACCTTTACGTCTTTTCATGTGTAATATAATATTTGGTAATATTTAAACCACAGTGGTTAAAAAGCCTTTCCTGATTACATTGGAGGACTTTCCTCCTTTATAATAATTATGATACTCCTCAGAGAGATAGTTGGGAGAAACATTTCCCTTAGTCAATTCAAGACGCGCATTTTCAGTATTTGGCTCATCCCTAACATGACAAGCAAAAGTTCTTACAGAACGGGACAGAGTACAGAACACACTTTTTTAAAAAAAAGTTTCAAAGATGCAGCCAAAAGAGATCTTTGAAAGACATATCTTAAATCTAACCAGTTCAAGACATATTTTCTGTTTTTGGTTCGTCCCCAAATATTACAAGCGAATGTTCCGACCTAATGACTGGGTGTGCTGGAAGCTGAGGGAAAGTGTATGAAAGAGGGAAGATGCTGTAATTGAAGGCAACGATCAACTGGCGGGTGATCTTGCCACTGGCGCAGGTAGGAAGCTCGGTGATTGAAATGACCGGAAGTGGGAACACGTGTCACGTGAGACCCAAAAATAGCTTATTTCAAAGTAGGGCTGTAGGCGGGATTTCTTTACATGTACATTTGTTGTGACAAAATATTCATTTGCTTTTATGTCGCTGCCATATGCGTCATAACCTTAAAACATTCGGGTTGTGTCAGATATCCACATAATTTCAATACCGTTTATTCAGAAACGGACATTTTACTAGTGTCTATCTATCTATCTATCTATCTATCTATCTATCTATCTATCTATCTATCTATCTATCTATCTATCTATTTATCTATCTATCTATCTATCTATCTATCTATTTATCTATCTATCTATCTATCTGTCTATCTGACTGTCTGTCTGTCTGTCTCTCTGTCTGTCTGTCCATCTATCTATCTATCTATCTATCTATCTATCTATCTATCTATCTATCTATCTATCTATCTATCTATCTATCTGTCTATCTGACTGTCTGTCTGTCTGTCTCTCTGTCTGTCTGTCTCTCTGTCTGCCTGTCCATCTATCTATCTATCTATCTATCTATCTATCTATCTATCTATCTATCTATCTGTCTGTCAGTCAGTCAGTCAGTCTGTCTGTCTGTCTGTCTGTCTGTCTGCCTATCTGTCTGTCTGTCCATCCTTCCGCTTGTCCGTTTGGTTGAATGTCTGTCTGTCTATTCATCCATCTGTCCATCCATCCGTCTAGTATGTACCTGTCAGTCTGTCCGTCCGCCTGCCCGCTTATCGAATTCCGATACTTAGCCACAAATTATCAACTGAACTGTCCCAATCCACTATTCAAGAAATATCGACAAAAAGATAGTTAAAAAATGGGTAAAACACAAATACCACAATAGTAAAATACTAATCCGCTACTCAAATTACCAATGGCAGGGGCGGAATTTTTCCCGAACACTATCACCAATCTACACACGCGATCAAAGATATTCGCCACCGCTATATATACACAACTCTCATGTACAATTCCAGACCGTTGGCATGAAAACTTTCCAACCACGCAGAATTTGATCTGAAAGTACGTATTCGGTTCGAGGCTTTTACCAGTGTTCTGATTAACCGCCGTATCTCAGATTTCGGCCGATCTGCCCAGAAGCAATTTGCGCCATTATCCGACGATTGGTACCCGCTTACCAGTGAAGTTATTAATATTCGAAGGTCATTTACCTCCAGCTCACTCAACACGTGCGTGTCTACACCTTGCCAGCCACAGCGCACTCACTAGTTCTCCATGACTTGTGAGTGAATCTGGTGAAATCGGACTTAAGGTGAAATTTCTGCACCTCTTAAAAAAATCTAAATAAAATATTTTAAAGACTATTTCAAGCAAAATATTTTAACTCAGTATAGAAATATGGCTAATCTTTCATTTTATCAGCAAATCTCAATTTACTTAGAAATTTTTTCCCCTTTTGGATGAGTTTTCTTAGGAATTTGGTCGTTTGGCTCAAGCTCGTTTTCCCCGGATTCACTCACATTAAAATTTGTTCTGAAATTTAGTAGAAACTTTACAGTGGAACGTTTTTGGGGCGTGGTACTTTCTCATTGCCCACTGAAGTTCAGTTTTCGTGTACTCTTCAATTCCAGGGGGGTTTCCTCAGATATATTTTTTTTCTTGGTGTAGTTTTGCGCCAGCCCGTACAGCTAACTGAGACAATTAATGATAATATAAAGAATTGGAAACAGTGGGGCAAGCTTGCACAGGCAGACAGACAGACAGACACATAGCCAGCCAGCCAGCCAGCCAGACAGACAGATACACAGCCAGCCAGCCAGCCAGACAGACAAACAGGCACATAGCCAGCCAGCCAGACAGACAGACAGACAGACACACAGCCAGCCAGCCAGCCAGACAGACAGACAGACAGACAGACAGACACATAGCCAGCCAGACAGACAGACAGACATACAGACACATAGCCAGCCAGACAGACAGACACATAGCCAGCCAGCGAGACAGACAGACAGACACATAGCCAGCCAGCCAGCCAGACAGACAGACAGACAGACACATAGCCAGACAGGCAGGCGGACTGACGGGCAGACAAACACACAGAGAAACAAAATAGACAAACACACAGACAGACAAACAGACTGAGATAGACAGACATACAGACACACATAAGCACAGTCAGACAGCTAGACAGACATACAGACACACATACGCACACAACACACATTTCTAAAAAGAACTCAGAAAAAAAAAATTACAAAACTGAATTAGAACAACAAAATAATACACACACACAAAAAACAACAACCTGAAAACCAACGAAACTAATTCAAACCAAATAATCATCTAAGAAAGAAAAGACCACAGGTGATAGGCAAAATAATCCCCCTCCCTGCCCCCCCCCCCCCCGCCGGCCCCTGGTCAGTAATTAGCACAGCAACTGCAGTGTAAATAAAGCCCGGCAACCTATTACTCTCTCTCTCTCTCTCTCTCCTTCGCTTTGACCCTTGAACTCGACCACCCGTTCAGCTTTTGGAAACTGGCCATTTTGGAGCCGCTGTCGAGGCGTGCACCCCCCCCCTCCCCACCCCACCCCGTTGCTTTCCAAGTCTAAAAGAAAACAAACGGAGGGGCGAACGGGAAAATGGACAGAGAGTCCACTTGGGGGTAAGGTGGGCGGGTTTGGGGGTTGGAAAGGGGGGATGGCGGGGTGAGGTCATGTCAAACTCAGAAACGACACCCCCCCCCCCCCAAAAAAAAAAACCCCGTTATATTTTTATTTTTTCCCAATTACAATTTAAATCAGCGTTTCTCAAAGTGGGGGCATTTGCAATGTATTGATGGGGCGTGGCACTTCAGCATGGGTCCTAGGGATTTTTCATTGAAGTAAGAAACAAGAGAACACAACTTGGAGTAAAGTTTTAATTAAAACTTCTTTTGAACATACTGAATATATAATTATTTAAATACATCTTTTTGTATATACACTGCGTAGTAACATTCGATCATGGCGTGACGCCCGGTGTTTTTTGGTTTTTTTTTTTTTTTAATTGAGGTGGGTCGTGGGACAGTTTGAGAACCACTGACCTAAATCAAACAGCAGGTCGCACGTAACGGATCTACAATGTAGCGAAGTGTATTAGCCTAGGCTATGCTAAGCTGATGCATATAGCTCGGCATTAGGCTGGTGTCACACTTAGTCATGTCTGTTTTTTGCATCTGTTCTGACACCGTGCGCGAGGTCAGTCTTTCCGTCAGCTGAATCAAGACAGTTCTGACGTGTCTGTATCAGTAAGGAGACAGAATTGTTTTGGTCTCGCCAGTGCGTGGGGTCACGTGTATCTCCATAGTTCTCATCTCTCATTGAAACCAAAGGTATATTAGACACAATAAGATAAGACGCGTTTAGCGTGCACAGATCTCACACCGCCACCTAGCGACAAACGCGCGTAAGTCATGAAAAGTGCCGCTCTTTACAAATCCAAATAGAGAAAATTAATATTGAATTTTGTTCACTGTTCAGTTATCGCCGTAGGCTTTGATTGATGTCACTTATTGCGAACTCATAACTTTAATCGCTGTGGGAAAACTCTGGCTATGTTGTCTTTTTTTTAGTCTCAGTAGTCACAATTTTGCATTATAAATTTACCATTATATCAAGCATTCTTTTCATACTATGCGCCATGGGCCCCGCCCCCGATCAGCGCGCAAATTGTGTACACAGTTTTCTTAGAAGTGCGAAGAAGGGAGTGTCTCGACTTATCGTTCCTAGTGTCTTTGGTAAAACCGAGACAAAACAAACTTGACTCAGTGTACCACCAGCCTTAGACTATGTTGTGCTAATGACTAAAGTATCGCGACCTCAGTTCTTGACTGTTCTATCTCCATTTCCCGAAAAACCAGAGATCTTTTAACATGTAGAATAGATATATTATTATATCAAATGCACACTTTCACACATGTGTAAAATGCGTTGTGGCACTTATCAAGTTGTTTTACAATTCCGATTTATTCTAACTCCTTATCATAATGATTGTTGTCAGGGGACAGTCGTCTAATTACAAAGCCACAAATGTTGAATGTCGAATTTATCAGCAGTGCAAAAAGTGGAGTTGGCACAAACAAGAACCAAGGTCGACAAATGCCGCGTCAAAATCAATCAGAGAACGGATCACTTCAGCTGTGTTGCAGTTTTGTTTTTTGTTGTCTCAACAACGACCGTAAACCTTATAAACTCGGTCCACACCACAGACTAATAAAATACCCAGACTGGATGATCCCATTGTGTGACGTCACAAAACAGCGAAAGGTCATGAACCATCCGCCATATTAGGTTTAAGGTAGCGAGCGACGCTTCAGCATAGCTACAATGTTGAATGACACCATTTTGACGCGCCCACTGAACGCGGAAGTTTGGTTCCGCACCAAGAAATTAATACATGTACAACCAATCTTGACAAATAAAAAGAAATTTCTGCTGCAGATAGAACTAGAATCGGAATTTCCCGAACGGCGGCCATGTTGGTTATACAGTCGTCGCTCGGGAAATTCCGTGAAAAACGACACAGCCCGAAGCTCGTGTTTCCAGTCTGGTTAATTTATTAGTGTGGACCACACTCCTTTTTAATTTCTTTAGCTTTACGTTCTTCTGAAAGACGTCTATCTTTTTCTTGACTTTCCTCCTGTGCCGTTACACATCGAGGGGGAGCTGCAGCTTTCGGACATGGACCTTTTGGGTAGCATCTGCCATGGTTAGGTTGGCTTGTTTCTTTGACGCGTTCTATTCGTCTTTTTCATTGGACGCCCCCTTTCTTCTGGAACCATACCTATTTTTAATATAAGCTGTGAGTGCTGGTTATTCGCTCGGAAGCCTCATGAGGTGACCAGATCACTTCAGCCTTTGTTTTTCTATATGTTCTAGACATGGCACAATCCCCCACGTTGTCTCCGATGACTTCGTTTCTGATCTTATCTCGTCCTGTGACGCGAAAGTCGTCAAAGTATTTATTGATTTTAAAATTTTTTTTTAAATTGTAATGAAATTCCGTATCCTGTCAACTTTTCTACAAGATAAGATTTCCAGCTAAAGTACATTAATTTAAATTGCCTCTTTAAAGCCCCCGAATCTGTGTGATAAACTCTATAAGGTTATCCCCCTATGTTATTCAGATTCCTATTTATCAGGCTGATTCACGTCACTGACGACAGTTTGAAGTACTTGCTCTATTTGCACTTGTAGAAAATTCCTACATATTTCACTGATAATGACGCGGACTACAAGGTAAAAATGATAGTCGAAATGACTTCCTTGTTAATAGATTCGAATGTTTCTCCTTTTAGGACCATCCTTAGAGAACGTCCACTCGGCAGGGGAAAGGGGCCGTATAGAAAACATTCTTCTGAGTTTAAGTCAGAGTTTGAGTTTGGGTTTAAGTACTCGTCGGGACGATAACGGCCACTTTGACCCTTTCACGTTTTTTTTTCTTGTTATCTTTGTTTGGGTTAGTTTTCAGCTTTCAGATTCTTATAAATAAGATCAAACAAAAGATGAGGGGGGTTGAGTTTGAGTTTAAGTTTGGAGAAAGAACGGCCACACTATGGCTGTCACATTGCGCTAGGCCAGGAAGAAGCAAAGGCGATTGACAGAATACTATATATAGCAAAATGACAGGCCGGAAGGAGACTCTACCAGAGGCGTCCATCAACTACCCACGGGGGGTGGGGTGGGTTCGGGTGGAGGTGTATGAAGCCAAGCATAGAAAAACTGTACATGGGTAGAAAAAAAAATAGAGCATACCGGTATACTTTTGGAAGACCCCTTGTCTGACAGAACCCTGTGCGTACGAGGCGAGATTGTCACCGAGATCAGTAATGCCTTTCGTGTTGGCAAGATATCTCATACCTGATAATAACTTTTGAACCTCGAGTAAAAAAAAAGAAAAAATCACGAAAAGAAAGTGCTATATTATTTGGGCAACATAACATACACTTAGTATGCAAAGCCGTGTGTGCCCGGAACATTTTGTTTAGTGGACACATTTTTTGGATTTATTTCAGATCTGAGTTTGCATTTCAAGGCGTGTCGCGTCGGCGCCTGATAAGCGCCGTTAAGAAAACGGTTTTATGTTCGCGGTCCAATTGCTAAACATTTGCTGAACGTTTGATTAAAGTCATTGCCAGGGAGATAACGCAAGCTATGAGAACTTTATGCGTGGCTATGACATATCTCAATGTAAGCGAAATAAGGGTCTCTTTCGTCACTGTTCCCTAAAAGTGTAATAATCGATTTTGTCTACTTTTCAGGAGAAGCAAAAAACTGTTAGGTGTTAGCTTAACTGGTGTGGTTACGATTAATTTTTTAAAATTTTGCTATTCGATTATTTTTTCGTCTTAGGAATATAATAATATAACCGAGATTATTCGATGCAGCTTTGAGTGTTATTGAATACAACTAAACTCGATTTTCTGAAATTGTGAGTTACGACAGTTCTAGGGAACAATGGCAATTTAATGTCTGAAGCTGTTCCTATCATTAAAAGTCAGAAGGTGGCGGGAATATTGATTTTACTATCCCACTAAGATTATAAAAACGACTTAAACTTAAATGGTTTGGCCACCTGTCACGAATGCCACCTAGTCAACCAGCCTCGAGAGCCTTCAACATCAAGTTCTCAGGGTACAAAGGAAGAGGCAGACCACGCAAAAGATGGATTGAAGGAGTCAAAGGAACCCTGAGAAACAACAACATCTCAGTTGAAAGAGCGGCAGAGTTGGCGTCATATGGCCTTTAGCGTCTTTACAGACGGTCTTAGCAGCTAGAATATTCACTTTCACTTTGACTGACAGCTTCTCTCGTGGCTTATTCTACCAATGTTTGACCCGAGAGTGCGATGGCATTGATTGCAGGTCAGTCTTTTGGGTTCACTTTGGCGAGTGTTTTCATTCCGCCTCTGTCGTTTTGTCAGGTATGTTTCTTTTGCCTTGAAGTCTATTGCGAGCGTGCCACTGCGCAATTTTTGTCTCCATCTGCTTCGATCATTTGCAAGGTTCTCCCATTCATTGGGGTCGATGTTGAATGCTTTCATCGTGACCTTGCAAGTGTCTTTGAATCGCAGATGTGGCCTACCTCTGGGTCGGTTGCCATTAGCAAGTTCCCCGTAGAGAATTTGTCTGGGGATGCGATCATTTTCCATACGGTGGAGATGTCCAAGCCACCGCAGTCTTTTTTTGCCCAGGAGAGCCTGAGTTGATGGAATGTTGGCTCGGCTCAGAACTTCGATATTTGAGATCCTGTCTTGCCACTTGATCTTGAGAATTTTGCGTAGGCAGCGCAGGTGGAAGGAGTTGAGGGATCTTTCATGTTTGGAGTTTGGAGTAGAGTTGGCGTACCATAAAAAAAACTACATCTCCCCTCGACGCTCAATGGCCAGAGAGGATGAACAGTCACAATCACTAAGATAAAGCTCGTTGCGGTATAAGTTGTCCACTGTTACGCTGGCTACAATTAAATGGTGTGATCCATAGTTCTGATCTGGGATCGTCCGAGAGAAAAATAAAACAAGCGTCCTTTTCTCTAGAATAGTTCATCAAATTGCGCACTAAATTTCGCACGCGCGCCAATAAACCGACCGGCGTGCAGAACGCAGTTTAGCTTTTATCGAGTTGACACTCATGAAAACGGCAGACTCGAACTTCTCATCCAAGTACGCAAAACCTTTCAAATAAATGGACCATACACAGAAAACATTAACGACATGTTCGAGTCCGCCTGCGCCCTATTTCAACTTTTGAAATGCCCGTCTCGCATTTTGATAGCTGACAAAGATCTTACGACAGACAACTTCAGAAAGAGCATTCACCGCCCGAAAGGCAATTATGAACTAGCAATAGATGGAAAGGAAATCGATGAAGAACTTCAACTGGAGTTGTTGTTTTTTTCTGTCTGTTTATTCTGTCTCCAGCTCTTGTCTTTTCCAATGGGACATAGACGATCTCACAATGTCCTGGGAATTCTTGACAGCGGGACAAATATAAATGGAAGCACTTTTCAGTATCACTGCGCAAAGGCGTGAAGACCTTTGATTAATTGTTGCGTTTGCACAATAATGGAGCTGGACAGTGAATTATGTAAGCACTTAAAACTTTGTGAATACGGGATCAAAAGTTATGAAACTTTGTGAATACGGGACCAAAAATTATGAAACTTTGTGAATACGGGACCACAAATTATGAAACCAAAAATTATGAAAGTTTGTGAATGTACCTACCCAAAATGTCGACGATAAATTGTGTGAGGTGAAGGCATCCATTTAGGACAAAATGTCAATCTTTAATATTGTTTGTTTACTATTACTTGAGCTGCATAAAAGAGACGTATGTTCATCGGGTAGAACAGAAAAGTACGAATGAAAATTGCGTTGTGTCTACATGAACACCGGTCTACGAACGGCATTTTAGCTAGTTTGAACAATGCTGAGACATAAAAATAATGGATTGCACACACAAGGAAGTAAGTGCGTCTTTGTATCCCTGTACAAAGCATGAAGACCACTGACTCATTGTAGTCTGTCGATATTGCCGAGACATAAATACCCTACAACATTGTATTCAGAGCTCGAGTTTCTGAGACACAGGGTTTTTTTTGTTGTTTACTGTCCTCATATCACCGCTCTTGGTTTTCGGTATTGGCTTGTCACTGTCAACGTTGAGGATTTTTTTTTTTTTAAATGTTGAATCCATGTCAAGCCATATCAGCGCTGATAACACCCTCCTCTCCCCGCAAAAAAAAAAAAGTAAAAAGCAAAAACACAGAACTCGGATATTAGATCCGCTTTGCTGCTGTGGTTATTGGAGGAGGTAACTCCATGTCTGAGTCAGAACGGCATTATCCTTCCTTGTTCCTATTTTTGATTCTCAAAGATTATCTCTCTCTCTCTCTCTCCTATTTTTTAAATTTAATAATTTGTTTTAAAAGTATTGTACTCTCGATTTGAGCGATTTCATACACCTCCTCCCCCCCCCCTTCCTGATGTACGCTTTTTATGTGCTCGGCTTCAGCCGTTTTGGCGTAATAATAATAATGCCACATAGCATTTATAATAAAGCTTCATCAACTCAACAACCGGGCTCTAAGCGCTTTACAACGTTTATATCATGTAAATCACACACACAATACACAGACATACTTAGGAAAAACAAAAGCTTGATGGACATTCAGAGTGTAAAAAGATGACCCTTCAGCTGATGTTTAAAAGTTATAAAACGTATGCACTTTTACAAGTTAGTGAAACGGGACATTTCAGTCTTGCCAGTGCGCCGGATCCCGTTTTGTTCCATAGTAGAAATCTCAGACGTAAAAGACCAAACAGACTTGACGCATCACCTCAAACAGAAATGGCAATGGGCAGGACAAGTGTCTAGATATAAAGACAATAGATGGAGAAAAAGATGTACAGATTGGCAACCAAGAACTGGGAAGAGATCCTAGTGGAAGATCAGCAACAAGATGGCAGGATGGCATAAGAAAGTATGATTGCACAACATGGCAGCGACAGGCAGAAAACAGAAGCAGATGGATAAAGTCTGCGGAGGGTTACATCCTGCAGTGGAGGAACATGCACCAACGCCTAGAAGAAGAGGAAGAAAAAGCAGCATCCATCGTCGGTTATCACGTCAGCTGATTTTGCTAAACAAACACCAGACCCCGCCTAGACTTTGAACAATTTCATCTGAACTCTTGGACGCCAAATTTAATCCGCTCTGATGTGTTCAGTATCAAAGGCTTGAGCAGGCCGATAACATAACCGGCGCCTGAATCGCTGAGCAAGTCACAGGCCTGTTTGTTTATGCTTTCAAAGGGTTAATTTGCTCGCCTAGTGGGCGTTTCGGTAAGAATTAAAAGGAGATTGTAAAAATAACAAACTAAAACGAAAACACACCGTTAAGTTCAACCAAATTTGAACTACAATGTCATGTGTGAAAATTGTGATCAAAATAATTATCACGCAAGGGTCAAGATGACTTTGATTAATGCAGAAATCACCTGGATTGCCTGAGTTAACGCGGTGCTCTGCTGGTCGCAGCTGTGTGTTTGTCTGCCTTCCTGTCTTTCTCTCTGTGCTTCCCTTTCTCCCGTTCTCTCTCTCCGTATGTGTGTGTGTGTGTGTGTATAAGTTCCCGTCTTTCTGTTACCTTTTCTGTGTTTTGCCAGTCAGTCTCTCTCTCTCTCTCTCTCTCTCTCTCTCTCTCTCTCTCTCTCTCTCTCTCTCTGTCTCTCTCTGCCTCCCTCTCTAGCTCCCTCCTCTCTCTTTCTCCTACCTCCCCTCTTTTTCTCCTCCCTCCTTCTCTCCCCTCTCTCTTTCTCTCTGTCCCCCTCTCATTTCCACTACCCTCTCTCTCTCTCTCTCTCTCACCCGGTCTCTTTTTTCGCAAGGACTCTCTTATTATTGATTTTAAAAAAATAAAAATTAAACAACATCAACAACAACTGCCAGTAAGTCCGTACCTAGGGCTTCAGTTTCAAGTCCGCCAGACAACACATCCGATATATCACCCACGGCCTGTCCATGCTTTCTTGTGACTGGTAATAATGTCTTGAACATTTGACAGACCTCACTGTAAAAATCTGGGACTCTACACTAACAGTGACTAAGACCACAGACAAAATGCCCAGATTTAGCGATCTGACATGGCCAGATTAGATTATCATAAATATTTCTAGGTTAACGAACTATTTCACTGACGCAGAGTGTAGAATTTTTACCTTCAATAAATATTAAAAATAACATTAAATAAAAACAAGCCTTTACACAGATTAAACTGTTTGTAATAGTAGCGACATAACTTGGTCACGTAAAAATAAATATGACAACCCATTTTATCACCTGTCATAAATAATGACTGCAGCTGCTTGTTGCTTACTTACCACAGTGTGACTTCTTTGCACTTTGGTTGGTTGAAATTTTTGCCACTGAATTTTTGCTTTATTAATGGAAACACTTAAGAAAATGTGAGGTTTTATTTAATTGTACATGTATTTCATTTTGCCTTTTTTTTTTTTTTTTCAAACTTCATCATGACATTGTCTTCTTTTATTTCATTTCATTTTATAATTTTAGAAATTATATTTGTGTACTTATTTTTTAAAATTACTTTTCTTTTTTATTTTTGGTTTGTATTTGATTTTATGGTTTGTTTAAAATTTCAACTTTCGTCACAGTCGCCACATTAACTTGCCTATGCCATGATTTGGAAATCAGAGAAAATTGTTTACCTCGAATATGTTGGTAGCAGAGAGTATAGATGTATAAAGAGGGTTTACTTCCACTTCCGCCAAATCGCGAAACTAGGTCGCTGCGGTAAACAAGAAATTGAAGAATTGAAAGAGACCTTCTTCATCAAAGATAGTGTGCATATCTGTTTATTGTGGTTTGTTCATATATTTGGGCTGACTGAAACTATTTTTTAGAGCCGTTTGTAAGTTCTTACGCCCCGTGGGAATGCACAAACCGGTTTTGTTTACCGCAGCGACCTACTTTCCGCTCCATGCTAACAATGGTTTCGCTTAGCCTCCTGTGTCTCGCAGTGCAAATCGACCAATAGTGAACCCTCTCTATATATCTATACTCTCTGGTGGTAGCTGTTGTTAGGAAAGCGTATTATGTTACATAGAAGGCTATGACCGAACAGTGGACACAATTCAGTATCTTCTCTAATTGGCTTCGTAATTAGTCTACGCTCCCGTAACAACAGTCTAAAATGGTGAATTAGGTAGATGTGGGTTTGCGTTTAAAACCTCAAAGTCAACTAGACAAAAAAAATGTAACTGTTGAACGGTGCAACTTGGATTGTCTGATTAAGGTCAGCATTTCATCTCAAAACACAAAATAACAACAAAAAAGACTTAGGAAACTGCAGAATGACTGTGGCGTCATATTATTCTGAAACTGGTGCAAGGACAGCAAAAGGGAGGTTATCTTAGCAGCTTTGAGTATTGACTTGTATTTTTTCCACAGGTTCTTCGCGTTACGTCTGAGATAAAAATGAAAAGCAAACAAAATATGACGTGTGGTTAAACAATACGGCTTCAGTGCTCTACTGCGCGTTGGTAAATAAGGCCGGCCTACGTGGCGTCTGGCACTTCTGCCCTATCGGGTTAGAGGATTGGGCCAGGGGTTAGTATAAAACATGTATGGGTTGGGGGGGGGGGGGCGATTGAGCGGTTCAAACAAGAACAGCGCAACGAAACAAAATTGCAGTGATTTGCTTTGACGTAACTAGTGTTCGGTCTAGGGATCTTAGAGATATGGGATTCAGGATTTTTTGGAGTGGGGGTGGGGGGATTTGTAGATGGGATGGGTGGATAGGGGTATCTGATAATTCAGTGGTTGGATTACGAAAAAATCCTAACTGTACTTTAATCTACATTTGAATAGTCTAGTTATAGTAATGTAATAACAATAACCGTGTTTCGCTCGTTTTTTTTTTTATCCATAAAAAACTCACGCTCGATTTTGGCAAGTGTTTTAGCCCTCTCCTGCCTCACAGGGTTTTCGTGCACTTGACTTCAAATCCCCCCCCCCACACACACACACACACCACACACCTTTCCAAAACCAATGTAACAAAACGTACAACCATTAGCACGATTGATGTCCACTATGACCAGGCCTTGAATTTTGTTTAATGCTTTTCAGTGACATTTGGGAAGGGCTATTAAAATTTGGTATCTTTCACTGGGTATATGGTCGACGTATGATATTTCTATATTCCTATAACTTTTGTGTTGAAAAAAAAAAAAAAAAGTAGATAAAATGAAACTTCATAGTTTGTTACCATAGTTGACGACCCCCCCCCCCCACCCCCCCTTTCCCCCATCTCCAACGTACATTTCTCAAGCGCTTGGGTCTAACCCCCTCGGCGCCCCCCACCCCACCCCCCCCCCCCCCCCACCACCCTGTGAACATTCATACTTACGGTTGGCCCCTGTCCTGAAAGAATCTTCACATATCCTTCTCCCTTTGCCATACCTTACCAGTTTATCTGTCTCATTAACACTGGCTCGTACACGTATAGTTTCTATGGAAACAACATAAACAAGTATGGAGGATCTGAGAACAGGATGACTCAATCTGCTGTGCCAGCTGTGTGGTGTAATGACATTAAATTTGTGCAAGAACGCTT
>OZ007580.1:44557102-44564602 GCA_963931925.1 Onchidella celtica
TAGTATTTTCAGAAACTGGCTACAACATGGCAAAAAATCTCTCCTATAAAATCATGTTTCTAATGAAACAGTCAAGTGGTCATTCTAAAAAATGCCACTTAAAAATTTTAAAAAATTAAATCCTAATCAAGGGGTATTTTATCATTCTTAAGGCCGTACGCTGGTACACTGGGTTGAGAGAGTGGCGTGATTTTTTTTTTCGTACTCACTTTAGCAAATTCAGGAGCCGGGCAGCAACACACCCCCAAACACAGGTCATCGGCTAAGGGATTTCTCGCCCTACCGAACGCTGCCATGGGTGCTGCAGTTTCTGGTCTGTACGCCCTAACCCTAAAATGACTCTGAACGTCACCAAATATCCCTGTAATATATTGGAGCTGTTGCTGCCACGCTCCTGAATTTGGTAAAGTGAGTACGAAAAAAAAATACAAGTGAGGGTGGGGGGGGGGAATCGGGGCACGGGGGAGGGGTGTGGGGTTTGATGTTAAACGTATGAAAAGCATACCTGGAGGGAGGTAAAAAAAAAAAATCGGAGATGAAAAAGAAGGAAGAAATCAAGAAGAAGAAGAAGAAGGAAGAGAAGATGTTGCAAGAGAAAAAAAAAGAACAAGAAATAAGAACCAATAAAAGATAGGACAAACAACAGCAATTAGAAAGGCAAGGTGGAAATACTATAAGGCGGCGATCCTCATCTAAGTAAAAGAAGTCAAACTGTAAAAAGACTCGGCAAAATCCAGTGTAGGCTCTCACTGACACTCTATAGACGGGCCCTTGTCGTTTACACACCAGGTGCTCTAAGAGATACGGTAACCAAGACGTGGTTACACACGAATACAGGGAGTAAAAAAAAAACCACTATGTCTTCAAGAAATCAAAATGATCCTTTATCCCTCTCCACCAACCCCCCCAAATCGGAAAATCCCCCTCCCCCCCCCTGCCCACCCCCCCCTTGATATGCCCTAAATCAGTGCTTCTCAAGCTTTTGAAAACAGTCGCCCCCCTTAGGCTCCACAATTATGTTCATTCACCGCCCTCTCCTTACCCCCAAATCCCTTCTCAGTTGATCAAACCCAACAGATACATTTCACAAGAAGACAGACTACACACAAATTATCATATTAAGTTTTTCAAAATCATAAAATAATCATTATAAAACAGAATGCATTCTTTATCAAACGCGCTTAACTAAAAATAATATTTACAAAAAAAAAGACATCTCTGTTCATAAATCCATCTACGCTACTGTTGAATATGTCAATGGCTGTCCTGTATTTATCCCCAAATCGTCCTTCATTCATGTTTTCGCCTGCCCCCCCCCCCCCCAAATCGCCCCGTCATCATTTTCGCCCCCTTGTCGGCTATTTCAATGTCTTCCCCCCCTCCCCCCATCATCTCCCATGGAAATCAAAATGGCCCCCTGGTGGACGATATCGCCTACGTTGAGAACCAGTGGGTGAGACAAAGCCCATACCTTCTCAATTTCCACAGATCTTTTATTCAAGTCTAGGAATTGCACAAAGGGGAAGGAATACCGTCGTGAATGGAAAGTACAGCTTTGGTAAAGCTCGGAATCAGACACCGGGGTTATCTCTCCTTTGCCAGACACTTGGACCCCAGACTTTTTCCGACAGACTTTGGACTCGCTGTCTGCCTTTTGTCCAGCATTGTTGATCTGTTTTTGTTTTGGTGGAATCGTTTACGTTACTGGTTCTTATCCCAGGGATCGGGGGAGGGGAGGGGGGGAGTTCCTTGTGGTGGTGGCATATAGTGAGATTTATTTATTATTATTATTATTATTTTGCTTTGGGGGGTGGGGGGTGGGGAGGGAGGGGGCAATGATGTCATCATGACCATATCGTCAGTTGTATGAGATGACTGCCTAAGTCAAACTGAGGGGGATAAGACTAAGAGTTTATCTATATATCAATCTATGTATTTGTCTATCTGTCCGTCCGCCCGTCCGTCAGTCTGTCTGCTTGCCCGCCTTTCTGTTGATCTGTTTGTTTGTCTGTCTGTCTGTCTGTTTGTTGGTGTATCTATTTATCATCATTCACCACTATATTTAATACAAAACAAATCAATCTGACTACATGACCCAATTAATGATCACACTGTTAAGAAAAAAAACACAAAAACTGTTCAAACTGGACAACCGTAGTTTTCTATTCTTGAGATTGTCACTTTTCGCATTTTTTTCGCATTGTCTCAGCTGCAACTGTATAGTGAATAGCCCTACACCATTATACTACAGCAGTAGCCCCAAAACATACTTATCCTGGGGAACACCGGGTATCTCAGCTGGATCTACTAATGCAGTAATAGTAAACGTAACGTAATCATGATAGAATAGAACTTAGATATATATAGATCTATATCAGACAAATAAAAAAGGGAAAATTTAAGAAAAAAAAACACAAAAACTGTTCAAACTGGACAACCGTAGTTTTCTATTCTTGAGATTGTCACTTTTCGCATTTTTTCGCATTGTCTCAGCTGCAACTGTATAGTGAATAATCTACGCAAGGCATTTCCATAATTCACCAGGCTAATCACTGCTATAGGCTATACTCTGTCAGGGTGGACATTTTTTGTAGCTAAGAAAACATGCCAAATCAGATACGAAGCCACAGTTCTATGGTGAACTCCGCATGAAATGCTTTGTGCAAATTTTGGCAACGTGTGGACAAATATTATTCTATGACCATTACCTCGCCAAGTGCAAGGTTATTGTGACTAATGACAATGGTATGACCGGAATTTGCCAGGTTGGACATTGTTTGTCAAGGGAAAAACAAAGATCGGCAAGTTCAAGAAGTCAAGTAATTAGAGGTCATAGCATGATATTTTGGAAGGGGCTTGGGCGAATCCTATTCGTATCGGGGAAAGGGGATAGATAGGGATCAGAAAGTGTTTAAGTAGGTTGTTAATGTTATTGGGGACCTTAGTGTAAATGTAAAGCCAGATAAAGGAAATGTTGAGGTGGTTCAATGTCCAGCTATATCTTACTATGTTAAATACTGCGCTTTCTTAACAACAGCTGTTTAATTAAGCTTCAAAGTGGACAGGGTTAGTATCGGCATTTGGCAAGTTTAGCAGAATAGGTTTTTGTCACCCAGTGATGCGGATTAGGAGAGCTTTTTTACAACATTGTAGCCAGTTTCTGAAACTGTTATTGTGGCTATCATCATCATCATCATCATCATCATCAGTTGCCCTGACTGGAAGGAACAGACATTGGCGATCATGGCTCTCCACTGGGATCTGTTATCAGCCAACCTTCTGAAGGAGTTGTTGTTGTGACGTTTATTTGTTGTCCATGAATTGAGACTTTCAGTGAAAGTTTTTCTCTGTCTACCCCTGCTTTTCCTGCCTTCGATCTTCCCTGTGACTGCTAGATGTTCGAGGCTCCTGGGGCGACAGATGTGTCCTAGAAATTTCAGTTGTCTCTGTCTTATTGTTTCAATTAATGATCTTTTTGTGGCTATGTCTCAAACGAAAAGCTTTGCACGACCCTGGTTCTTGTTTGTTGTATCTCCATTTTCTGAGAAACTGGAGATTTGGTAAGTATGCAGAAGAGGTATAACAAAGGCACAATTTGACACTTGTTTAAAAAGCATCATGGCATTTACCAAGCTGTTTCACATTTCCGATTTATTCTAATTTCCTTATCATAATACTAAAGCCGCAAAGGTTTGAGCTAAATCTAATCCTAACCATAACCCTAAAACTTTCCAAGAAGAAAAAAAACAACTGTTCACGCAGACCCAAATTGGCAAAATCACGACCTTAGTTCTGGTTTGTTCCAACTCCACATTTTGCACAACTGAGAAACTCGATAAAAAACTTGTACGGCTTTAGTATTAGAATAAAGAGTTCGAATAAATCGGAACTGTGAAAAAGCTTGATAAGTGCCACAACACATTTTAAACAAGTGTCAAAGTGTGCCTTTGTTATACCGCTTCTATATACGGTACTAAAAAATCTCCAGTTTTTCAGAAAATAGACATAGAATAAACAAGAAATAGGGACGCGATATGCTGCAGAAATAGTCCCCCCCCCCCCCCCCCCACCAAAAAAACCCACAAAAAAACAACCACAACTCCGAAATCAATTACAAATGCCGGATCAGGCGGTGGAAATCGTTTCATTTCTTGATTTCACACGGGAACAAAAAAAAAAAGCAGGAAAAAGACACTTAGTGTTCCTGGTGGCCCGGAGTTTGACCATGTCTGTGTGTTTCTTATAGCGGTTTAGGCGTGAGGTGAAGAGCGATCATAGACTTAAAGACGACTGTGTCTGGGCACGGTCGCTGTGGATGTTCTGGAGGTCTCTGATAAGGGAAGGGACTTAGAGATATGGTTTTTCGAGGTAAAGAGTTGGAGAATGTGTGAAGTGTCACGGACGTGGGGATGTACAATGGGAGGGGAGGGGTGGGGGATGAGATATAGACAAATGGAAGATCCATGGAGTGTCTCTTAGTTAGTTGTTTTGGAGCTTGGAGAGAGAGGGAGAGAGAGACAGAGAATCAGAAAGACAGACAAGAGGGAGAGACAGAGAGACATGCACAGTCATACCCAGAGACAGATAGAGAGAGAGAGAAACAGAGAGAGAGGGAGAGAGACAGACAGACAGACGGAGAGACAGAGACACAAGCATACGGAGGGACAGATAGACAGAGAAACAGAGAGAGAGAGGGCGAGAGAGAGGAAGAGCGAGAGAGGGAGAGAGTGGGAGACAGACAGACAGACAGATAGACAGAGGGAGAGTCAGTGAGAGAGGCACTCACATACGGAGAGACAGATAGACAGAGAAACAGAAAGCGAGAGACAGGCAGACAGACAGACAGACATGGAGAGAGACACACAGAGAGAGAGAGAGAGAGAGAGTTGCAGAGTTGTTACTGTTTCATTGTCAATCTGTCTGTCCGTCTGTCTGTTAATCTGTCTGACTTTCTGTCTATTCCTTTTATCTGCCTGTTTGTCCGCCTGTCTATCCATCTCTCCGTCCGTCCGCCCGCCTGTCAGTCCGTCTGTTGGTCTGTGTCTATCCATCTATCTATCTGTCTGTCGATCTGTAATTGTCGCCTTGAATTAGTGAATACGGTACAGAACAGAATTCCATCTTACCACATGGCCACCTATAGTCACTCAGTGCATTGGGCAGAGCTCTGAAGCTCTCTAAAGTGCACATACCATTACACTCCCCCCCCCCCTCCCCTTGTTTTTCCTCAATCAATTATGTGTAGATTAAGATCTTGGACTTGTTTGAACCAGGGATAGAGCTTTTGTGTATTCCCAGTGTCCGTCTGTACGTCCAGTTACGTGGGAAGAGAAAATTGCAGCATGGGAATTTTGTATGTAACCCCGGGGTACATTCCTGGGTGTATGAGTAACTTCCTGTCCGTAACTGTGGCTAGTTGTGTGTCCATCCGCCCGGGGGGGAGGGGGGGGCGAGACGGGCAATGTGTGTGTGGACACACACAGAGAGAGAGAGAGAGAGAGAGAGAGAAAGACATGAAGGCTAACAAGTAGTTCTGTAGATCGTTAGGCAGGTAGATAGGTCGGTAGGTCGGTAGGTACTTGGGTAAGTACGTACGTAGTGGGCAGGCCCGTAAGTAGGTAAACAGACAGCAGGCATATAGGTAGGTAGGCAGGCAGGCAGGTAGGTAGGTGGGTAGGTAAACAGGTAGGTTGGAATGCAAACAAACAGACAGGTGAGTGGGTAGGTTGGTATGGAGAGAAAGAGAGAGAGAGAGAGAGACTATAAAAGTGTGACTAGCAGAATCAGAGCAACGAAAGAATGATATCGTCTGTTTATCAACGATCGGCTCAGTCCTGATAGTCCATGTTGTCTTCTGTGTACAGATGATTGGCACTGAATGAGTTAAAGCCAAGATACTACTAGTGTAACTACATACAATAAGATGAGACAGGTAGCGCGTTTGGCGTGCACGGATTTCGCACCGCCACCTAGCGTCAAATGCGCGGAAGTCATAACCAGTGCTGTACTTTACAAAGCCAATAAATAATAGAGAAATATTGAATTTTGTTCATGGTTCAGCTGTCCCTATAGACTTGGATTGAAGTCACTCATTTTGCAATAATTATAACTTAATCGCTGTAGAACTGCAACAAATATGCATCATTGATTTATCGTTAGATCTATATAATTATCAAACATTCTTTACTTTGCAGTGCGCCATGGGCCTTGCCCCCGATCAGCGCGCAAACTGTGTGCACGATTTTTGTTTGAGAGGCGCGAAAAAGAGATTGTCTCATCTTATTCCATCTAGTATCTTTGCTTAAAGTAAGAAAACAAAAAGTGTGCTGGGAGAGTGATGAGAGATTTCCACGTTTAATTTTGAGAGAGGGAAGTTTCGGAAACAGGAGGAAGGTAGGGGGGGGGGTGGGGAGTGGGAGGTTGATAAATGACTTGACGGGGAGGAAGTTGGAGGAAGTCGAGGAGGCGGAAGCTGTGACTTTCCCCCATGGTCAAGACCCCTTGAGGATTACACCGTCTGTCTGAGTGATGAACTGTCCACTGACAAATGAACGTAACTGTTGATTTGTTGTTGTTTCTTTCTTGCCTTTGTTATGTTAGTTTTTGTTTTTGTTTTGCATTGCATTTTCATTTGTGAGTTGACTTGCCGTGGGCATGACACAGCATGTTCGAATTCAGACTGCCAGCAATAAGCGGATTTGAAGTTTTCATTTTTAGGGGATTTTACCCACGGGCTAATTCATCTGGTTCTGTACTTGATTTCTTTTAACTGTAATTTTTCTGATATCTATAACTTGAGGCACAAAAAGAATGAGTCAGGAGGTTTGTCGCCAAATGGCAACATTATGCCATATAGGGTTAATGTTTCCTTATGAATATAAAGAAAATAGGGAAAGAAAGAAGAAATGAAAGAAAGGGAGGAAGAAAAAGAAAGAAAGAAGAAATGAAAGAAAGGGAGGAAGAAAAAGAAAGAAAGAAGAAATGAAAGAAATGTTATGACGATATTTCGGTCTTCAGAGTCTAGGAAAAAACATATAACTAAACTTGGAGCAGTAATTGAAAACAACAATGTGCGTGTATGTGAGCCTGTGTGTGTGAGAGAGAGAGGGGGGGGGGATTCCCACACTCGACATTTCCGGATAGGCTGAGGTGGGATTGGGGGAGGAGGGGGAGGGGGTGAGTGGTGACGGAAGATGCCAGAGAAGCATAAGGCCAATAAGGGAACAGTTATCTGATATCTTTGCACTACTCAGGTCCCCTATTTGAAAAAAAAGAAGAAGAGTAAAAAAAAAATCCACTCACACAATGTTTTTAAGTCTGTTCACTAAACTTGAAGTTGGAGAGTCACGGTGGTCTAGGGGCAAGGTGCTCGCCTCTCCTGCCGAAAGTACAGGGTTCGAGCCCCGATCGGCGCAGGCATGTTAGAATTTATTTTTTTTTTCGGGGGAAAAAAATTCCTGTTCCTGATCCTACGGTAGGTAGGATCGAGCACTTAGTCTC
>OZ007580.1:44569602-44584602 GCA_963931925.1 Onchidella celtica
CAGATTCGACCCGTTTGGTGGAGGTCGAGTAAAAATTAACCTAGAAAGTTCTCCTTGTATTTCAAAGGGGGTCCTTATCTCCCCGTCTCATCTCTTTGCAATTTGAGTCGCTGCCCTTTGCCTTCCAGGTCTGGGTTGAGCCTGTGAGCTAATCGGGGTCCGTTTTTGTTTTTGTTTTGTGGTATGGTTTAAGAAAGCGGTTCTCGAAATATTTGCAGTTGAAAGTACCCTGTCCCAGTTCATGCCTAAATATGGTCAGATTTTAATTCTGCCCGTGCGTGGCTGAAAACTGTTAGCAGCGTAAGTCGTGGTGTCTAAGGTGGATAATGACGTCATTGAGGAATACCTGGAATTTCAAGAAAAAAAACAACCAGAAATAAGATAATTACAAACGTTTTTACATGCTTGTGGGTCCATTTGACCCAAGAGGTACGGCAAAGGTGAAGACAAGTGGGTTATTTCCACCCAAAAAAGCAGTTTTGAGAAAATGAGGTTAAGGATTTTTGGCCCTTGGCAAATGCCCAGATCTCATTTATTTTGTGGCAGATATAATAGTTCGTCCATCAGGTATGATGATGACCTTAACAACACCAGAGGAATAAAGAACAGAAATTGTTGAGAATTTCAACACATGGACAATAAAGAGAACTAAAGGACACAGAGGACAGAATGGAAAGACTGTTCTTTCATGACTTATGGCTTCTCATGTGACTGATAAGTCCTATTTTTGCCCTGCAGACCCTTCCGCATAAATGACAAGAGTGCTGCGTTGGTTCAGTACCACTGGGCCTTTTCTTGCGCCGTTCTCTTTTTTTGATAGCCTGCTGGACTCTGTCAGCTTCCCATGCTTTGCTGCCTCTGGTAAGGGCCGCCCTCCAATTTGCACGATCAAGCGAGAGCTTTTCCCACTCACTCACATCAATGGCAAAGGCCCTCAGTGATTGCTTGAGAGTGTCTTTGTAACGTCTCTTTGGGGCCCCAACATTCCTCGTTCCATTGGAGAGCTCAGAGAAGAAGATTTGCTCAGGGAGTCTGGAGTCGGGCATTCTGACAACATGTCCTGCCCAACGTAGCTGAATTTTTTTCAGGTGGCAGAAGATGCTCAATTCCTTGGCACGACTGAGGACCTCAGTGTCTGGAATTTTATCCTGCCATTTGATCCTTAGGATCTTTCTAAGGCAGGCCAGATGAAAGTGATTTAGCTTTCTGGCATGCGATTGGTACACTGTCCAGGTTTCAGCCCCATAGAGTAGGGTGGGAAGGACCACAGCATTGTACACTTTCAGCTTAGTGTCTGTGCGAATGCCGGCGACATCCCATACTCTCTTTCGAAGCCTGCCAAATGCAGAGCTGGCTTTGCTGATTCTTGAGAGAATTTCAGTATCAACACGAGCCGCGGAAGACAGTGTACTGCCAAGATAGGTGAAGTTCTCCGACACCTTCAGAAGACTGTCATGGACTTTGATATTTGGGGTCACAGGATACTTGTCGTCTGGAGTAGGCTGATGGAGCACTTCCGTCTTCTTTGTGCTTATTGTGAGGCCAAAGTTGTCACAGGCACTAGAGAACTTATCAACACAGTTTTGCATGCTATCCTCATCGTGTGCCAGAAGTGCACAATCATCAGCAAATAGTAGGTCACAGACTTGAGTACTTTTGGTTTTGGTTTTTGCCTGAAGTCTCCTGAGGTTGAATAGACTGCCATCAGTTCGGTACTTGATGCTTACCCCTTGAGGAGGAGAGCTAAAGGCTTCTTGTAGCATTGCAGAGAACATGATGCTGAACAGAGTTGGGGCTAAGACACAACCCCGTTTTACCCCATTTGTGACAGCAAAGGGCTCTGAAACACTGCTGTTGCTTTTGACTGCAGCTTGCATGCCATCATGAAACTGGCGCACTATTGTGATGAATTCGGGTGGACACCCAAACTTCGCCAAGATTTTCCAGAGGCCTTCACGACACACTGTGTCAAATGCTTTTGTGAGGTCAACAAATATCAAGACGACTGGAAATGTATCCAGGTGCAGGAGGATGCCAGAGGGACAGTCATATTGCCTGACCGGCTGCCTATAGGCTACTCCACAGCCTCGCAGTCCCAACTGACTAGGGTGAAAGACCCAAACCAAAGAACACCAATACTGGTGGATGCTCTGTGTCACGATATCCAGGCCAGAGTGACGGTATATTGCCATCTGCCCTATCAATCAACCACTGGCCTGCTGCCGCCAGCTTCGAAGCTGCGTCCGGGAAGTTTGCTCAATTCTTCGTCTGTGATTTAGGCAAACAAGCCTATGACCACACCGCTACCGGGGGCTAATATGAAGGACTCAAGTACTGAGGGTCACATTGTGCCCTAGCATGTGGCCGTTGGGTTAGATGAAACCTCCTCCGCTCTGGCCGTTTGCACCGACAGGTGCACGCCCACTGATACCATGCTAGCGTACCAGTTCATGAAACAGGTTGTACTGGATTACATGTTACCAGTAGCAGATTTTTCTGACCTGACACATAGTCAAAACCATGGATTGGAAAATGAAACCTCTCACAAAGGTAGGACAACGCCAAGCTTCTGATGCATAATAAGAGCGTCTATGTGTGTGAAACTGAACGTTTGTATGGATGAGAGTGCGTGTTTTAGTATGAGATCTGGAGAGTGTATGCATGAATCATTGATGCAATGTACAGCACATTGAGTAATAATTTTATTAGAAATGCGCTATAGAAATTCTATTTATTATTATTATTAATAATGAAATCCGAATTTCGAGCAATGCTAGACAGTCGACTTATCTAACAGACCATGTTTCCCTGATTTTTAAAAATGACTTATTCTGTTTGAGAGTATAGGAATCTTAGTTCTTGTTTGTTCTATCTCCATTTTCTGAAAAAAAAAAACAGAAGATCTTTTAGTATGTAGAAGAGGTACACAGACTAATAAAATACCCAGACTGGATGATCCCATTGTGTGACGTCACAAAACAGCGAAAGGTCATGAACCATCCGCCACATTAGGTTTACGGTAACGACCGACGCTTCAGCATAGCTACAATTTTGAATGACACCATTTTGACGCGCCTACTGAACGCGGAAGTTTGGTTCCGCACCAAGAACAACCAATCTTGACAAATAAACAGAACTTTCTACTGCAGATAGAACTAGAATCGGAATTTCCCCAGCGGCGGCCATGTTGGTTATACGACCGCAGCTCGGGAAATTCCGTAAAAAACGACACAGCCCGAAGCTGGTGTTTCCAGTCTGGTTAATTTATTAGTCTGTGAAGAGGTATAACAAATGCACACTTTCACACCTGTTTAAAATGCATTGTGGCACTTATCAGGCTGTTTCACGGTTCCCATCTATTCTAACTCCTTTTCAAACTACCAACGCCGCAAACGTTTAACGTCGAATTTCTCAGTTGGGAAAAAAGTGGAGTTGGAGCAAACAAGAACTGATGTCGCGAATGTATGTTTACCATTTTTGACAGTGACCCCCTCCCCCCCTCCTCCCCCCCCCCCCCATAATTATGAGATTTGCTCCCGTGAATCATCTTTTTGAGAACCGCGGCAATATGGCACACACCTGTTTGGTCTAATTTTAGCCTGTCTGTTTGTCTATTTTTGCGCGATAATGCGGCATGTACTCACCATAGCACAAAGTGTAATCTATGATAGCGTAAATGCAGACTCGGGGCGCATTCATAGCCCCTCGCTCCACTTTCGCCCCAGCACCTCCCCCCCGCCCACTGGGATAAAACACATTTTTTTTTTGACAGGATTGAAACCAGTAACTTTCACAGTGGAAACACAAATATATGTTAAAGTTCTATTTTATCTTGAATGTGCCCACTGAATCTGGCGATCTATGTAGTTCTTATTTTCTCTCTCTCTCTCTCATTTTCTTTCTCTTACTCTCTCATTTTCTCTCTGTTACTCTCTCATTTTCAACGCCGGTCTCTCTCATTTTCTCTCTGTTACTCTCTCATTTTCTCTCTGTTACTCTCTCTTTTTCTCTCTGTTAGTATCTCATTTTCTCTCTGTTGCTCTCTCATTTTCTCTCTGTTACTCTCTCATTTTCTCTCTGTTACTCTCTCATTTTCTCTCTGTTACTCTCTCATTTTCTCTCTGTTACTCTCTCATTTTCTCTCTGTTACTCTCTCATTTTCAACCCCCGTCTCTCTCATTTTCTCTTTTCTCTCCCATTTACTCTCTCATTTACTCTCTTACACTCTCATTTTCTTTCTCCCACTCTTTCCCCCCCCAACTCTCTCTCTCCCTCTCCTCCCTTCTCTCCCCACCCCAACCTCCCATTTTCTCTCTTTCCCTTTCTTTAGTCTTTCCACATTCACTTCTTCTCTCTGCCCACCCTTCTGTCTTTCCTACCTCCACCCTATTTCCGACCCTCTTATACACCACTTCCGATTATCACCCTCTCCCCCGACTTCCCAAAACCGATCCCCTCCCAGCTTTACCAACAGAAAACACAAAAAACTCCCAGCCAGACAAACCCCCCCCCCCCCCCCCAGTAAATAAGCACTTCACTCGCAGACAAATTAAAACAAACATCTAAAAACACAAACACCCATCCACACCCGCTTCGCAGCTCACAGAAAAAACAACAACAACATCACAAAAGCCATTGTCTGATTCTACCTGGAATAGAATCGGTGTCATCCCCTTTCTTTCCGTCATTCATTTTTCATTCACTCCATCTCTTTCTTTATCATCTTCATTGTCGTCTGTCGCTGCCCCCATTATGAAACCGCACAAGAGGAAGGATCTACTTTTACAGGGGCGTGAAGAGACTGGTCTACTTGAGGCTTATTTATCTATACTACATTCTCTTGTTCTGAAACGTTATACTTGAATTTTGAAACTGCCTTTGTATAATGGGGGAAGAAATCACCTAAACATACACATCTATATACGGAAAGACAGATAGAAGGGAAGCGAGAGAGAAAGAGAGAGAGAGAGACAGACAGACAGACAGACAGACAGACAGAGAAAGAGAACGAGAGAGAGAGAGAGAGAGAAAGAGAGAGAGAAGGAAAGAGAACGAGAGAGAGAGAGACAAAGAGAAATACAGAGAAAGAGAGAGGGTTTGAAAAAGAGAAAGAGAGGCAGACAAAGAGAGAGAGACAGAGAAAGCGAAAGGCAGAGAAAGGGAGAGAGTTTGAGAAACGGACAAAGAGAGAGAAGAGAGAGAGAGACAGAAAGACAGACAGACAGATAGAGAGGAAGAGAGGGGAGAAAGAGAGAGAGACAGAGAGAGACACAGACCCATATTTAGATTTTCCTAAATTAAAAATAAACAAACTGTGTTCCCGCCGACAGGTATTCAATGATTCCCGTTCCATTCACCATTGTGTCAAGCTGCGTGAAGAAAAAAAGTAAATTATTTACATTTACACAGACATTTCTTTTGTGTTTTATTGTGGCGTTGGGATAATTACGATTCCGTTAACGGGCGGTACCGATTCCTTCCTGTGAAAAGAAACGTGACGATCTCTCACCAGTTGCGTATGTCAGTCTAGCAGGAAATTAAGACTTTAGTTCACGTGGCAAAGAGAGAACATTCAGACAACTCCTGGTGTAAAAAATCTCCTGTTCTAGGTTTTATTTCACGTATTTATTGTGGAAGCGCATATCCGAACAACATGTTGTACGGGTATGGACAGTGCATATCCGTACAACGCACACAATTCGGTGACGTCGAACACACACCGGAATACTATATTACAGACCTTGTTAATTTGCAAGGTTTTTACAAATATGAATCGGCTTAGTAGCAAAACAATCCGACTTCAGCTCGGAGATTGCGTGATCTGCGCTAATAATATACTTGAGTGTACGTCAATCACCAATGGCTACCCCAACCCCTTTTCGCCTGATTAGTCAATCTGACTACCGCCCATTGATACAAACTGACTAGACCCTCACACCCCCAGGTCCATCTGACTATTCCATGTGTTGTCACTTTAAATTCGTGAACACCATGCCAAGTTTTGTTTCAGCAAACCTTCACAAGTCGCGCTTTTTTGGGTAAACATGTTGTACGGATATGCACTGTCCATATCCATACAACGTGTTGTACGGATATACACTTCCTTATTTTTGTAGATTTTTTTTGGTTTTGTTGGAATTTTGTGTTAAATTTCTTGGGCTGATTTTTCTATTTTTATTCTTTTTTCTGTTCTTAATTAGTGTTTGCCATTTTGATTCCAAACATTCCAGGTGAATGCCGACATACAGGGTGGACGCGTTGATTGGTAATAATGTGTAGCCCCTAGACAGAAAAAAAAAAAAGCAGGTTTGAGAAAATTGAGGGTAAAGATATTTGGCCCTTTTCAAATGCCTAGATCTCATTTATTTCCTGAGGGATGTACCCATGTTTGTAACGATGGATTGTAGACGGTTTTGGTGGTATGGAGATATTCGTATCACCAAATAAGTTATTCAATGTCCTTTCATTTGGTAAAAAAAATATTATCGTAATTTAATTAGCAGAGAAGATTATGGCCTATCAAAGACAGGAAGTGACACACCCAGTTTTGAGAAAAACACTTTTCATAAAGATTATTGATGGTGACTCAATTCAAAGCCAATTTTGAGGCATTTTATCCTTCTCAAACAGGATTATCGTTTGGCAAAAGAATAGTAGAGAGGTTAAATTTTACAAAACGAAGTGGTTATTTTCAAGGCATGCCTTGGAACTAACGCCAGCGTTATTTTCAAGGCATGTTTCATTGACCAATCAGAAGCTGTTTCAGTATTTCTAAACGTGGAGCCTTAGACTGTGCATTGTCAGACTGATATGTAACGACGTGAGGGTCTAGTCAGTTTGTATCATCGAGGCCGTAGGCCGATGTTCGTCTGGGTAGTAGTCAGATTGACATATCATGGGAAGCCGCCGGGGTAGCTATGTATTGTTTATTGGACTCAAGGTATGCCTTGGAACTAACGCCAGCGTTATTTTCAAGGCATGTTTCATTGACCAATCAGAAGCTGTTAAGGTATGCCTTGAAAATAACGCTAGAGTTAGTTTCAAGGTATGCCTTGTAAATAACGCCTTGCTTTACAAAAATATTGAAAACGCAAACTGGATAAAATTGACCCTCTGATGCCTTTTAACGATTTTCTCGAATCGGGTAGTGCCGAAATGTGTCTCATTTTGTCGGGTGGCTATTATTTGTAAAAGAAATAATAATTGTAATATTTGTTTTAAAGTTTAAAATGATGGTGACGTCAACAAATAATGACCGTTTACATGTATTTCGAAGAGGGTTAATTATAAGGTAAAGCCATTTATTTGCATACCTACACATGAAAGGTGAGTACTGTACAGACTTACAAGAGAGCTTTCTAAATCCCGGAAATAGAGTTACTAACTCTCTCTCTTTCTCTCACTGTCTTTCTCCCTCTCACCTTTCTCTCTTTCTCTTTCACCCTCTCTCTCTCTCTCTCTCTCCATTTCGCGCTCTCTGTCTCTCTGTCTCTCTCTTTCTCTCACTGTCTGTCTCTCTCACCTTTCTCATTCTCTTTCTCTTTCGCCCCTTCTCTCTCTCTCTCCATTTCGCGCGCTGTCTCTCTCTCTCTCTCTCTCTGTCTTTTTTCTTCCCCTCCTCTCTCTCTGACTTCTTTCCCTCCCTCCCTCTCTCTCAAACTTTTTTCCTACCCTCTCTGACTCTCTTCCTCTCTCTCTCTCTCCTTCTCTTTCTCTCCCTCTCCGTTTACATTGGTCCATCTGTCCTCCATCTTCCATATTTCTGTATATGCCCCATCTCCCCCCTTCCTCCCCCAATAAAAAAACCCCAACCATGTAGTTACGTCACAGCACTACTGAGACCTAATGCAACAAACCACAACGACCACTTGTCCAACTCTGAAGTCGCTCACAACCGAACGCACTCGCGTATTGCGCAATTCCTGAGATGTTTGTGGCCATTTCCTGGTCTGTCTGTGAGATTTGGGGGTGATAAACACGCATACCCGACAGATGTGCCAGCTCTCACCTTGTGAAACTACAGCTCTCCAGCCACCGCCCTCCCCCATAACCCTATTCCATGTGCTTTGTTTTTTATTTTTAAACAGTTTCAGATTGGGGCCATAAAGTGCGTATCCTCAATTTTGGTCATTTTATGTCCACCCCGCCCCCACCCCAGACCTCCTTCTAAGCTTTTCAGACACTTGGCTTCAGTCCTCCCCCCCCCCCTCTCCCGTTCGGTCCTACTGTACTGCTACACTCTGACCATCGTATTACTTCTCTGTAGAACACGGGTCACCAAACTACGGCCCGCGGGCCGGATCCTGCCCACGACGTCAGTTCATCCGGCCCGCCATGGAACTTGATTTTGTTTGATAAAACCAGGGATAGCTAGAGCTACGGGATGGACAAGCTTCCTCAAATCAAGATTCCTCAATACAAGTGAGGGTTAAAAGATTGCTTGTGCGGCCCGCGCGTGTAAGTCTGTCAGTTATCCGGCCCTCTGTAAAAAAAAGTTTGGTGACCCCTGCTCTAGAACAACATGGGCGTGTGTTGACGTGAGTTCTCCAAACTCAGACTTTTGATTTGATCGCGGGTGGTTGGTGGACGCTCCTGGACGGGTCTTCTTCTGTCCCATCACTCTGTTACATTCTGTCTATCGTCTTGCTTGTTTCTACTTCTAGTACAATATGATCGTTATCGCGTTGTGACATGCTTTCTCCGAACTTGAAATCAAAATTCTTTTCCTCCGCTCCTCCAAGTGTACGTACTTCGTGGATGGCTCCCTTTCACGAGACCCAATGACCTTGTTGCTCTGAGAAAGAGCGAGAGAGAGAGAGAGAGAGAGAGAGAGAGAGAAAGAGAGAGAGAGGGAGAGAGAGAGAGAGAGGGGAAGAGAGAGAGAGAGAGAGGGAGAGAGAGAGAGGAAGAGAGAGAGAGAGACAGAGAGAGAGAGAGAGAGAGAGAGAGAGAGAGAGAAAAGACCCCAGTGTTTATAAAAGCTGCAGATCTCATGTGATTGTTGCACGTATTTCAATTGATTGGCTCGGATTTCTGGAGATCTACAAGTTTGATTCCACATGCCAGTCTGTAGACTTAACGTGATTTTTGTTATAATTAAGGACTGTGGGTCTTAAAGAGAGAATTGAATGTTGGCTGGACAAAATAGGCCATCTTATCTCTTTTCATCTTATTTAATCTCTGTTCAGCCATTTGTCCGTGTATCTGTCCATCCGTTGGTCATCCAAGTGTCCGTTCGTCCGTCCGTCTATCCATGGGACTTCATTGCAAATCAGGCACTTCATCTCCTTTTTCTAGGCGTTGTTCATCCACTGCAAGGTGTATCTCTCTGCAGACTTCTTCCATCTGGTTTTGTCCTTTGTCTGTCTCTGCCACGTTATGTGCCATATTATGCCTTGTTGCTTTCTGATGTCATCCTGACATCTTCTTGCAGGTCTTCCTCTGGATCTCTTCCCAGTTCTCGGTTGCCAGTCAGTACACATTTTTGTTCATCTCTAGGCCCATTGCGAATGACGTCACAGAGTGTTTTTGTTTTGTACTTCCGACACCTAAAATGGCGGGTGGATCAGCTGACGAGTGTAACTTCGGGATATGCCTAAGCGGTTAAAATGCCTGCTGGTTGCATTGCAGTTGACTGTTATATGTCAGGGGTGGAAAGGATGGATCCAAGCTGGCCAGATTCCCTACCATACGTGTAAACAAAGGAACTGAAGTGAAAGAATTGACCGGACGTCTCCCATGTGCGTGTACACACGTGTCATTGTTTACTGTAGTGAACTTATTTTTCTAGCTCGCCGCCGATTGGTTCGCGACGCCTTAAGTGCTCACATTGCAAATCAGCTAACAAATCAAAATCAATGCTACCATCGCCATGGTTAAGCGTCAGTCCTGACAACTAAAATGGCCGATATCCGCAATGGGCCTATTGTCTTCATATCTATACATTTACGTATAAATGATATGGGCAGCTAGACCTCATCAGGAAACAACAACAACAACAACAACAGACTGCAGCCATAATGAAGATTGTTTGTAGCCGATGCTGCGGTTTTAGGTTTGATAGCGCGCTGAGTGAAGTTTGTTTTTCCGATTGTTTTGACTCAGTGGGCGAGGTCTGTCTGTCTGTCTGTCTGTCTGTCTGTCTGTCTGTCTGTCTGTCTGTCTGTCTGTCTGTCTGTCTGTCTGTCTGTCTGTCTGTCTGTCGTCTGTCGCCGCTGTCTCAAGACAGTTGTTTTGTCGTGTCCGAACTGATAAGACAGAATTGTTTCAGTCTCGGCAGTGGGCGAGGTTCCCAGAAAATATAAGAAATGATGGTGTGCACTTCTTGTCTGCCAGCAGCTGGCTGTGTCTGACCGGGCTTAGTATGATACTTTCCTTTGTCGGAGGACAGATCTGTTAGGAGGAGAGAATTCTGCTGTGTTACGGTTTTACAATGTGAGCACTAGAAATACGGTAATCTCACTAGTCAGCCCAACAATGGATGTGGACGAGACGTGCACCGCGTGAGATCAATTAATACTTGTGTAAACACTTGTTCTGGCCGGGGAGAAACTCCCAGCATTTCGTTATCTGGACTTAGTGCACCTCAACATCTGTAATAAACAAAGGGAAACTCAGGGAAAAAAGACAAAAGTGCCCTCAGACAGGAAAATCAACAGGAATTGGGAGAAATCCGTGAACTGAAGAGGCTTTTTGGGTCAACTTTCGCACGTCAATTATGGTTTTGAATGAATTCAAACGTTTGGTTTCATCTGTGTTGAATGTTTTCAACAAAGTTAAGTTGTAGGATTATTACAGTACTAGGCAACGTAAGCAAGAAAAATCTTTGTACCGCGTATCTAAAAGAGCTTATTTGTTACACCACAATTCCCTATAGAATACACAGTTGTGATAACGTCGGTTTTCGAGCAGCACTGTGTAAAGTAGAACGAAATTTCCGATCACACTTTTCGACTTTACTCCGTGAAATTGCGTCTCTCTCTCTCTTTTTTTTTGTTGTTGAAATAAGTCGTAAATTAATGATATTCAGGACAGCATTTGGTCCAAATAGGATGTGTCTCCGTAATTTATCGTCGACAATAAAATTGAGGCAGTAGGCTACACGACCTTGTACAATTATTGGTCACTAGCTGAGGTCCCCGGTCCTGTCCGGGATAAATCGGTTTGAATAATGGTTTCAGTTCTGGGTGGTTATTATGGACCTGCTTCATCTGGCCTGTTACTATTTGTTTATTTTATTTTTGTGTATTTATTTTTAAATAAGTCTTACTGCTCTGCCTTTGTGAGTTGACACCCTGCGCATCCCGTACAACAGCATTATTTGTGCACGGGTAAGTGTGTTTGATAGTGAACACATCGCAGGAAGTGATAACGAAACCTTAAAATGGCGAACCATGACTCGAAATAGATCTAAATGATGGCGAAACAATAAATATCCAATAAAAAAAAACTACACCGATTTGAGACTTCTATTAAAAACTGTGCACCCTTACATCCATTCATATGCACCATATAAAATTTGAAGTCTGAGTGTTGAGTGGTTCAGAAGCCTTTTGCGACGAAAAATCTCAAGTCCACAAATATATATAGTATATAGATGTAGTCAGGCAGTTTTGGGTACTTATATGTACACTATCTATCTCCATATTGGTAAGCGTATTATTATTATTATTATTAGTAGTAGTATATTACTAGTTGGAGCGCTGACTCTAGAAATACACAGATGTGATGTGTAAAGTTGAGTTTCGATCACCGATGTGTAAATTGAAGCGCAGAACGAAATTTCCTGTCATACTTTTTAGTTCGATTCGGAGGAAACTATGTCTTTTTTTTTTGTTTCCGGCTCAAAATGTCGGAAAACTTTCTCCTGTTCAACTCAGTTGTAGCTCAAAATAATATGCCCGCATCACAGACTAATAAAATACCCAGACTGGATGATCCCATTGTGTGACGTCACAAAACAGCGAAACGTCATGAACCAACCGCCATTTTAACTTTACAGCAGCGACCGACGCTTCAGCATAGCTACAATTTTGAATGATACCATTTTGACGCGCCTACTGATGGGGGAAGTTTGGTTCCGCACCAAGAAATTAATACATGTACAACCAATCTTGACAAATAAACAGAAATTTCTACTGCAGATAGAACTAGAATCGGAATTTCCCCAGCGGCGGCCATGTTGGTTATACGGCAGCCGCTCGGGAAATTCCGTAAAAAATGACACAGCCCGAAGCTCGTGTTTCCAGTCTGGTTAATTTATTAGTCTGTGGCCCGCATACATCTTTATGTTTTTCTAAGTGTAATATGATATTTTGTTGGATTTAAGGCTCAGCTGTTCAAAAACCTTGCATGATTACATTGGAGGCCTTGCTTCCTTAGTGATATGATTTAAAGGAGAAAAGGGCCATGTTTCTAATGAAACGGTTAAGTAGCCACGTAAAATGCACACCTACAGTAATCTAGAACATCAAAGCTGTATCAGGGGCACTCACTACTGAATAGCCATATAAATGCGCTTATAGCAAACCTAGACTTGGGAAAATGGGAGGGGGGGGGGGGAGTGTATGTATTTGTATTTGTATTTGTATACTTCTTTAATCCCATTTGGGAAATTTGCCTTTGTGCCACTGCAGCCCAGTTATAACTGGAGCAGGCACATCGTCGCCACAGTGCAGCGCCGGTCGGCAGTTTGTGTTGTTTTTTTTTGGTGGGGGGGGGGGGGGGAGAGGGGGGCGTGAATGGTAGGGATGAATTTTATTTAATTTTTCCCGGACAGCGGCCTGTTCGGCCTGCTCTTTACGATTTCCAACTACTCCCAAGGTACCTTTAACGGGCACACGGGCCCTCCGAATTTTTTCGTCCTTATCCGAGAAGCCTAGGTGCTTGATTCCCCCCCCCCCCCCCCCCCCAGTAGGATCAGGGACATGTAAATATGAGAAAAATTCCAAATTTCCAAACATGCTTGCACCGGCCGGGTTTTGAACCCGGGACCCTTGGCATGAGAGGCGAGCATCTTGCCTCTAGACCACCTTGTGTGTGGGGAGGGGAGGGCGGCAGTGAAAAGTCGCCAGATTCTGCCCTACCGACTTTATGGATGGACCTTGAACAGAGGTTTAAATACAATTTGGGTCGGAAGTGACGTAAAAGCCCAGGTGGGTCCGAGACAAATCTACAGGAAATCCCCAAGGTTTAGGAGCCCGTCGGGAAAATAGTGCGCACTTTTCCCGCGGACTTTTGACGTCCTACCCAGCATACCTCACGGCGTTATAGTGAGACACTGACGTCACCAACTTGTGCCCAGTATTTCCGAGTGGAACTGTCGAAATCGGGCTTAAGGTGATATTTTTGTACCTCTTTGTGATAAATCAAAGTAAAATATTTCTAAGAAGACTTCAAGCAAAATATTTTAACTGAATGCAGAAAAATGGCCAATCTGTTATATTATAGCCAAATCTCAATTTCCGTAGAAATAATTCCCTCTTTGGAGAGGTTTTCTCCAGAAATCTGACTTTGACCTTAAGCCCGATTTCGCCAGATCCAGTCACATTGTTATAGCTGGGCAGAAGATCTACTCGTGGACGAATAGGAAAAACCATCGTATGTCCGAATCACTACTTTTCTGGATAAGTAGAAGAAAATGATTCCCGTTTATTCCAAACGGATTCCTGAAAATAGGAAGCAGCTGTCGTCTTGCAACCCCACAAATGAGATCGACGAGGCAAGAACAAAAAAAAATTAATATAATTTTCAGATTTCGGAAAAAATGGACATACGACAGTTTTCCTGGATAGCGACGCTGAACTGATCAATTGTAATTAACGTTTAATGACATACCGGATAAAGGCATTATTCTTGTCTGTATGGCCGTTCCATTTATCATGGTGATGAGCCCTCGGGGGTTTTAGCTTTGAGACACAGATACCTACATTTTACGGATCCAGTCAAAATTTCCACTTCTCTCTCTCGTCATTGTTCCTCCTCTCTGTCTTTTCCCTTTTCTTATTTCTGGGAAAAAAAGGGGAGGGGGGGGGGGTCGGGGTATGCAGAGAAACAATTACCATATCCACACAGCAGCATCCTACTATAATGAAGCCAAAGGATGAACATGACCGTAAGCACCTAAAATTTCGTGACCACGTGACCAAAAATATGAAATTTTGTGTATTGCCTCAATTTGTTATGATATTATCTGGACACGTCCATTTTGGACAAAATTTAGTCTTCAATATTATTTATTCAGAAGGTTGTTTTTTGTTTTTGTTTTGTTTAATTCGTTAAAAAAGAGAGATAACATTTTCGTGAAGGTAAATCGAAAAGTGTGGCTGGAAGTTTTGTTCTTCTCCTCTCTTTAGACATTCATGGTTGAAATTAAGTTTGTGAAATCGGTGAGTTCCTTTGTGAATTTGTGGTGTAATAAGTTCCAGTAATATTTGCATTGAATCAATGCACTGTTATTAACCCTGCACTGTCCAGTATTTCATATCTGAGACATTTCATCTGACGACCAATGTTCTATATTTTGAACACATTTTTATTCATCACCAAATAATTGTTCATGACCTTTATTATATTAATTAATTTTTTTATATTATTTATCTAGTTTCAAAACTCTTTGTCTATTCATTTTGCATTCACTTGACCATTTCACATCTGTTTGGCAAGTCCTAGATTATTTTTAATAAGATGCTTCTAAGCCTAGGCACTAGGGAGTTAATATGACCTAGATCTGGATAATACGGTGGGGGGCTTGGTACAAAGGGTTAATTTGCAAGGTTGATCTTGCACGTGTAGGCTGGTTATTCGTAACGTACTTTACTTGTGGCTTTGTATTGGATCTACGATTCTGAGTCGTCTGGCCAACGGAAGTGACGTCAAGGCAATAAAACTCCCCGTGGTTACTAGGTCACCCCGGAGACGGCATGACGTCAGATTGTAAACAAACTGCAATCTTTATAGCCGATCTCCCCCCACCCCCCACTCCCCACCCCCAAACTCTTA
>OZ007580.1:44589602-44597102 GCA_963931925.1 Onchidella celtica
GTCCGGTGTACTAGGATTTCTGGTCCCCGTCATCAAATCAAATCAAAAGGCACATTTTGTATGCAAAATCGGCTCGAAATGAAATCTACCCAATATTCAGGCAGTGAACTTAGAAATCCATACCTCCCACCCCTTTCCGAACAGTTTCAAATTTCAGAAAATTTGTCTTACCTACTTTTAGCACTAGAGTCCTCAAATAAGCTACATATCGCAAATGGTTCGGAAACAAAACAAAGTGACACTAAAAGCCATTGCATCACGTTGGCTGTTCTTCATTTTCCTCTTTATCTGTTGTCTTCTATAGGTACCGGCACCTTCGGCCGTGTTGTACTGGCCAGAAACAGGGAGAACAAGGAGTACAGAGCCCTGAAAGTGATGTCCATCACACAGGTCATCAAACTTAAGCAGGAGGATCATATCAAATCTGAAAAATCCATCCTTTCCAATATAAGACATCCATTTATTGTCAATTTGTAAGTATCCGGATCTATTTTTTTTTCTATTTTAATCATATATATATATACTGTATATATTTTTGTTGTAATTTGTCGTCCATTTCACCTACTGCCATATTGATGATTTCGCTGATAGATCCCTCTTAATACATGAGCACACTCGGCAGTTGCCCAGTGGCCCCACAGGTTTCAGGGGGCCCCATGCATGCAATTTTACATTGGTTTTCGAAACTGGGGAGAATATCCCTCGCATTACGCAAAAAGGATCTACCCCCGGGGCCAATAACTGTATAGAGACAGCCGTGTTCGGTAGTTTTGAATGACAGCTACCTCATCACTGCTCATGGTGAGATCTGTATTCTCACAAAGTGGTGTACTGATATCTTTAATAGTTTTGAAATACCCAAGAATGGGAGCCCTCTTGAGGGCTAAGAAAGCCACAAGATGGACGAGGTCAAGAACGCAACAGAGGAAAAGAAACAAGAAAAAGAGAGGTACAAATGCCCAGAGCAGCGACCCACCAAAAAGAAAGACCCCTCAATATAACAGTTTTGAAATAATAAGCAGTACCGTTTTTACCACATACTGTCTTGTTTTGTGCATGGGAAATGCCTCACTCCAGAATTTTGAAACCTTGTAAAATGGGTGCATAGTTGATACGCCAGTGCTTGAGATGAGTTTTTGTTGTTAAATTGTTGTTGTTGCAGTTGATTGCTCCTGTATTCTGACTGGCAGGTCAGTCCGGATAAGATTAAAACTGTATGTCATCAATAGTAGATTCCCGTAGTATCATCTTAATATGTATAGTACTTAACATCATTTCAGTGACACAATTATTTTATCGTTACACGCACATACATCCACCTACCCACCCACCCACCCACACACCCACCCACTCACTCACTCATTCACTCACCCTCTCTCTCACTCTCTCTCTTTTTTCTCTCTGTTTCTCTCCTTCTCTCTCTCAGCTTCTTGAAAGATCTATCTGTGTACTTTTACATTTGGGCACAGAAAATAATCTTCAATCTCAGAAAGGCTCCTGGGTGCACCGACGATCCTTTGATCTCGAACACCATTTTTCCCCTGTACCCATCATTATCTTCCTGAAAAGACACCCCAGATCACCCCCCCCCCCCAACCCATGTGCCTATAACATTAATAAACTATTACGTCATATATGAATTTCATTAAGTACTTTGTCCTTACGTGACCGGGTTATTCGGCGTCACCCAGGGGCGTAACTACACTTCAAAGCGCCGGAGGGGAGGGTGGGGGGGGGACATAGTGTGTGTCTTGCATGCCCCGCCTACCATCCCCTTTTCCATGACATGAAGTTAATTTTCTTTACAGTCGTATAAGGAACATTGGACGTTTTTGGGCTCCCTCCCCCCCCCCCCAACCCCTTAAAAAACAACAACAACAACAAAACTGCACCCCTCCATGCAACCTTTCAGCTACGCCTCTGGATTCACCTTTCTTCCCAGCCGAAGAAATGCAAGGAATATCTAGACTTGATTAAAAAAAAGATCTCTTTGAAGTACAGTAGGTCTGTGGAACTTCAAGTACTTGACATTTCTTGTCAGCGTCTATCAGGCTATAGAGACTGTTGATAAATCCACTTAAAAGTTAACATTAATTTTGTCGTATTGCTGGGACACCGGATAAATGAGTTACCAAAAACCTTGGGTGACCTGATTTTTTTTACGTAATTCTTTGTTCCATAGTTTCTTTCTTTCATCTCTTTTCGCCTCTTTCTTCCCTTTTCTGTCTTTCTTCTTTCTTTCTCTTTTCTATCCCTTATTTTGTTTCTCTATCTATCTATCTATCTATCTATCTATCTATCTATCTATCTATCTATCTATCTATCTATCTATCTATCTATCTATCTATCTGTCTGTATGCCTGTCTGTCTATCTATCTATCTATCTATCTATCAGTCTGTCTGTCTGTCTGTCTATCTGTCTGTCTGTCTGTCTGTCTGTCTATCTGTCTGTCTGTCGTTCTTTCGTTGATTCTTTTTCTTTCTTTCTTTCCCAGGGACTGGATATAGTACAATTTAAACGAAGTTTTTTTTTTCCTTTTTTTTTCCAGTTTCTTAATCATTTGTAAACTAGTCACAGTTTGACATTAACTATTTTATTCTGTACTATCCCCAGACTATGGGCCTCTCGAGACGATACATTCTTGTACATGTTGATGGAGTACGTTCCTGGGGGAGAGCTCTTCTCCTACCTCCGCAGCATGGGCCGCTTCAGTACCTCAGCGGGCAATTTCTACGCCAGCGAGATAGTCGTGGCCCTCGATTACCTACATTCGAAATCCATCGTGTACCGAGATCTCAAGCCGGAGAATTTGTTGATAGACAGGGAGGGACATCTCCGGATCACAGACTTTGGTTTTGCGAAAGTGGTAGAGGACAGGTGAGTAAAGATTGGTATCATGCTAAGCTCGGGACGCCACAGCCATTGGCTGCACCCAGAGAGTGTAATTATTGTATTTTATGGAGAGGAGTCACTGCTGCCAAAACGCGAAACTAGGTCACGGCGGTAAACAAGAATTGGGAGGGACAGTCTTCACCAGAGAGAGAGAGTGTGTGTGCTTATCTGTTTACTGTTGTTTGTTCATATTTTTAGGTTGATTGAAACTATTTAGAGCCATTTGTTAGCTCGTGCGCCCCGTGGAAATGCACAAACGGGTATTGTTTACCGCCGTGACCTACTTTCCATTCCATGCTATCAATGGTTTCGCGGAGGCCCCTGTGTCTCGCAGTGCAAATCGACCAATAGTGATTTTGCTCTGTACGTACATACTCTGTGCTGCACCCAAGAATGCCAGCAGCTGACTGTGTCTAATCGGGCTCAGTATGATAGAGTCTTCCCTGATTTACTAAGAAAATATAAGAACCTAGATGAGCTACCGGGCATTGCCCAGAATAAACAATCATGTGCCCCCCCCCCCCTCTCACTAGTATAATACAAGTAATAAGTCTATTACTTTTATTATATGAAAGAGAGAGAGAGAGAGAGAGGGAGGGGGGGGGCACATGATTGTTTATTCCGGGCAATGCCCGGTAGCTCATCTAGTATAATAATAATAATAATAATGAAGATCATTTATACAGCGCCTAATCCATCTAGGCGCTTTACAGAAAGTCTTGTTCTCTCGATTTGCATCTCTCTCACTTTCTTTCTCTCACCTCTCTCTCTCTCTCTCTCTCTCTCTCTCTCTCTCACACACATTCTCTCTATCTCTCTCTATCACAGAGCAAATTGTAACGCAGCCTGTTAGGCGCAGTTCACAACTTACAACAGTTCACAACTCACAACTTGTATTCTAAAGTATTATAATAATATTTGAATATATATTAATATTTATTTGATAATGAATAATAAATTTTCATTGGTGATATGGGGGGATGATAGGGATAAGTTTTAATCTATTAATTTTGATTTCAATTTTGCCCGGGCAGCGGCCTGTTGGGCCTGCTCTTTAAGATTTCCAACTGCCAAGGTATCGTTAACGTGAGCAACGCACACACGGGCCCTCCGATTTTTTTTTGTCCTCATCCTAGAAGACTAGGTACTCGATCCTACCCCCCAATAGGATCAGGGACACGAAAATATGAGAAAAATCCCAATTTTCAACATGCCTGCACAACCCGGGTTTTGAACCCGTGACCCTTGGCATGAGAGGCGAGCACCTTGCCTCTAGACCACCTTGTCCCCTGCAATAGATTACTGTGTGCACTTCTTGTCTGCCAGCAGCTGACTGAGCCGTTCTGGGCTTATTATGATACCCCCTCCCCGCCCCACACCCCAAGACTTCCTACCTAGACGCATAATCTCATTCCGATCATGTGAAAAATCCAGAGTGTTGAGTTGTTAAAGACACGAACTGTGAAGTCAATTTTGGGGGGGGGGGGGGGGGGGGAGTTAATTTACACTCGTAATGTAGATAGATCTAAATAGAACGAGTTGCAGAATTGACACAGACAATCAACCCCCCCCCCCCCCCCCCGAAACAAGCGGTTTTCGCCCAAATTCCTTTTAAAAATGTAGTTTGCGATGGATAAATTATTGAAGCTGTAGTTACATACTGATTATAATTCGTATGTTTTAGCTAGGGCTCCGCTAGACACATTAGCTTGTATTCCATAAATTTTAGTAAAAGTGTATCTCTAAATCTTATCTGGCAAGGCGAATGCCGGGCTGGCTTCTTGGTTTTAACCACCTAGGACTGTACGAAACGTTGTTTTCCACCCTAAAAAAATGTTCTATAAATTTGATTATAATTTATAGCTGAATTAATCGAACTGGTACACAATGACACATCGAACTGCCATAAAAAAGTATAGTGAAGTCAATCGGCTGTGACTTTATGTTAGTTAATCGCTTGGTGGAATCGGTCTATCTATCTATCTATCTATCTATCTATCTATCTATCTATCTATCTATCTATCTATCTATCTATCTATCTATCTATCTGTCTGTCTGTCTGTCTGTCTGTCTGTCTGTCTGTCTGTCTGTCTGTCTGTCTGTCTGTCTGTCTGTCTGTCTGTCTGTCTGTCTGTCTGTCTAGGTTGGTAGCGTAATATATTTTACTATCAACAAGTCAATTCAGTGTCCCCTAACACTATGGCACACAGTAATGGTCTTTTGACTTGTCGCAATGCAAATTAAACGCGTTGAACTAAAAACGCGTTTTGTTTCCACAGAACTTGGACATTGTGTGGTACGCCGGAGTATCTGGCACCTGAAATCATTCTCAGCAAAGGTCACAACAAAGCCGTGGACTGGTGGTCATTAGGGGTCTTGATATACGAGATGTTGGTGGGGTAAGTAGTTAATATCTCAGTCTACAGTGTTTGACAATTGAAACCTTTGTATGTGTTGGAATAGTCGGTGTACGAAAGGCACCTCGTATGGCTTGCTGTGTGATTAGTGAAGTCAGTGGACGAAAAGCGATTTCTAACTTTTCCTAAGAGTGAAAGGACAGCTCAGACAACCATACGGAAATACGATGTGTAGGATTGCCGTGAAGTTTGCACATAGGATTTACATCATTCCTACGTAGATCCGCTGATTACGACATTGCGTCGACGCCAGATTGATGTAAGAAATCCGCCCATAAGGTAATCCTACCAAACATACGGAAATCTCATACAAATCTACATATAATTGGCGCAGGGATGCTTAGCTAAGCATAGTCGGTGAACGAAATGCAATTAGTGAAGTCAATGGAAGAAGGAGATTTTAAACTTGGCCGAAGACCGAAAGATAGTATGATACCCTTTGTCCGGCGAGCTCCTTAAAAAAATATGCCAACTTCTCTTCCGGCTGTACTGTGAAAAAGCGTATTGCACTGCACAGCCGCTGTTTACATCCAGGACCCGGGCATCGTTGTGTGTGTTTTCTCTTTTCAGAGCCTTGAAACAGAATGTAATTTCTTCCATCAACTAGAAATTAGTACTGTTTTATAATGAACACACATTGTTACTGATAAGACTTTTTGAAAAAACATCATAATTTTGTGGTGTGTAGTCTGAGTTCTTGTGAAATAATTATATCTTTTTGGTTTTGGTAGGGGTTCGGGAGGGGGGGGGGGTGGAGGAGAAGGGGTCGGGGTTGATGGACGAAAATTTGGAGCCTAAAGGAAGGACTGCCTGAAAAAAGGTTGAGAATCACTGGCTTAAGGTCTTGGGGAGAGAATCACTGGCTTAAGGTCTTGGGGAGAGAATCACTGGCTTAAGGTCTTGGGGAGAGAATCACTGGCTTAAGGTCTTGGGGAGTGGATTGGGGAGGGGGGGGGGGACCATACTAAGCCGAGAATGTACCGGCAAAAATAATTATACACCCAAGAAATAATGGCACGGCAGAAGCTGACGTTGTCTGACCGGGCTTAGTATGAAAGGGTCTTGCCGGATTAATTACTAAGAAAATATGGGAAATTATGGCGTGCACTTCTTGACTGTCAGTAGCTGACTGTGTCTGACGTGGTATGATACCTCCCTTACCAAGTCTAAATCCGGCACTGTTAGCAACTTTCTGTCAGGATAACATTAGAGAAGCCGGTGACAAGCGGCCGTTAAGTGCAGAAATCCGGTGTAAACACGAAGAAATGCCTGCAGTAAAAAAAGATCCGTGTGTAATTAATACTGACACTAATCCACTGAAGGTATGAAGTGGAGACGGGAGAAAGCTGAGACGGACATTTCAATGGTATCACCCGTGTTTACCTTCATGACGTCAGTCTGAACCAAAAGGGTTTCATTATGAATCCTGATCAATGCTAAAGCTGGTGGACCAGTCAGTAAACCCTAAGAAAATCCAATTCGTATGGCTGAGGTCAGGTTTGCACATACTGGGACTGACATGGTTTCTACGCAGATCCGCTGGTTTGCGACATCACACCTACGTCAGTTGATGTACGGAACCCGATCCTATGGTAATCCGACCAATCTTACGGAAATCCTACATAAATCTGCATCGTAGGGATTTTGGCTTGGGGTGGGGGCGGAAGGGAGCACCGAGTCAAGTAAGTTTGGCAATTGCGTCTGTCTGTTTTGACCCAGTGGGCGGGAGGTCTGTCTTTCCGTCAGCCGCTGATTCAATGCAGATTTGACGCTTTCGAATTGTTGAGACAGACTTGTTCTTCAATTTCGCCAATATTGGAGGTTCCGTTTCATTTCATAATTCACATTTCACTCTAAAATCCGAGGCAGAACAGATTTGACTCAGTGTTTTACTAGTGTACATAAGGACTAATTACACGTACATGACAAAACTGATCAGTTCTGTCGATTTCGACTAAGTGTAAAGTTTAATTTATAGGGAAAACTAATTTTTTAAAAAAAATGAATGTTCCACGACAGATTAGGAATATCAGACAGCGGTCCAACCGACTTCAGTTTTCGGGAGTGGCTAACCATCGGGGTTTCGCACACGGGAGAGGAAGGTAGCAGTGGAACTGAGTGAGAGAGAAAGACCTTTGCGGATCAAGGTCATACACAGAAAAGGCATTTGCAGCTCCATAGTTGGGAAGA
>OZ007580.1:44602102-44639602 GCA_963931925.1 Onchidella celtica
TTTCAAGATTTCTGAGTGCGAGACTGAGCTATCTGAATGTTTCTATATCTGATCTGGCTGTGAATTCCCAATAATTCTGTTTTGCAGATTGAAGTTTGCATCATTGTAACAGAGATTGGCTGTGTCAAAACATCGATGGTGTCGGGTGCAAATCAGCCAAGTCAAGATAAGCAAATTTTACAGGAGGAACGAAAAGTTGCGGATAACACAAAAGGGAAATGTACTTAGCTGGTTTGATCACATGTCTATTTTGAATGTTTCTATTGAATTATGGCAAGAGCTATTTTTACAGATGATGCGGGGTTCCAATCTTCATAAATTGGTACTATAAAAAGAAATATGAAATTTTCGGACTTAGCTGGTTTGCGCCTGACACCATCGATATGTAAGGCAACGTGACGAAATTGGTGATATGTCACAGTCGACTAAGTTGACAAATCGATCACACTGATGTCTAGGATAAAAATATGCCATTCTGGTAACAGAAAAATGATACAAGACATAAAAATCTCTACTGGCAAAAATGAAAAACTCCGCACAACCAGCAACCCTAGAGAAATATGACGCGTAGGTCTGATGTCAAGTTTGCACATTGGAATGACATTGTTCCTACACAGACCTGCTTGGTTACACATTGTGCCGATGTTGGTGTGATGTAGGGAACCAGCTCCTACAGTAATCCTACCAACCTTACAGAAATCCCATACAAATCTACATCAGATTGATGTAGGGATGCTAGCTGTGTGTATTTGAGCTCCAATCATCATTTTGCCCATTTTTGGGTGGCATGTTACCTGTTCTGTGCTGTCGCCTCACATATGAAAAAAAAACAACATTTCTTTAGATAAATTTTCTGCTCTAGTGATTATTTATTTATTATGCATTTATCTTTTTCTGTAATTACGTTGATAATCCTATTTCTTGTCTCACAATACACAGCACTGGAATTGCTAGAGGATGATACAATTAAGCACAGCAATTTCATGACATAAGTATGCTGATGTTCATACTACATAGAGCTTGGACAAAACCCAGTATGACACCTTGGTGACTGGCTGTTATTTGTTGAAGGACTTCCGAATATGACGCATACTTAAATCAGCAGCTTCATGTTCTGAATGCTAATTGTCAAGCCGTGCATTAACTATGAAAGTGTCTGTCTAAAGAACAACTCTATGCATAGACGCTCTTAAAATTGTATCCTTGATAGGTTGTGTTTAACGACAATGGCGGACTGTCACTACCACTGACCCAAAGACTAATAAAATAATTTATTAGTCTGTGCACTGACCTGCCAATTTGAAGGTTAGATTTTTTGCCTTGTCATTTTTTAAACAGCGTTTGAAAATGACAGTATACTGTTTTGTAATAAATAAGTGGTTGAAAGGTAAATAAATATATTTTTGAGGCTTTCATTTCAGTGAGAAAATATTGCTATGAGTTGCATTCAGGAGTCCTTCTGCATCTGTGCAAGCCCAACTGTTATCTCTGGCTGTGCTCTGGTGAAGATAATACTGTTCAAGGAGATGGTGAAATCTGTTTCTGTTTAGGTGATTTTGCTTTCAATCTCTTGCATTTTTGGGGAGGAAATAACAGGAAAAGTAGACTGGTAGCTCTGTGTTGGAGGCAGAATAGAAGTGAGCAGATGGGTTGCAAATCAAAATGTACATTGGACATAAAAGCCAAATGCTATAACTTTTCTCACACACAGTTACATTTTATGAATCATGAAGGAGAGCATTCATGGGCTGTACTTGTAGATGTAGATTTTACAGTGTTTTGCACCAGCTGCATGTAGAAGACAATATTAACAAAGCAGATCCTTTGGGAAAACCATGCTCTTTTTTGACAGCATCATATTGCATGCTACTCTTACTACATAGGTAAGAGTACCACTTCACTGATGAGCAAGTCACTTTTAACCTAAAACGGAGTCTTTCTGACTGATCTGCTAAGACTGCGTATACAATGACAAAAAAGACTATGATGTAAAACTGAGAAAATGTATTAACTGTTTAAACGCAGATTATTTTTCCCATTTTAGTGGAGTTCTTTTCTAGAGACCATTCAATGAATGCTGTCAGCATTCTTCCGCAACCACGAAACTAACGTAGAAACACTGTGAGCGTCGATTTGGGTTTAAAGAATTAAATATAGTCAAATTTTTGTTGATAATTTTGTAGACTCTGATGCCACTCCTGACACCATAAATGTCCTGATGTTGACTGTGTTGTGCACAGAAAGGATAGGGCATAGAAAAACAACTATCTAATACTGAAGATTAAGTCATTGTTCATAATTGTCGTCGTATGTGTTTCTTTGAATGTTTCCGGCAAGAGATTCACTATATATCTATTTTTGTACTGATGACAATAATGTTGTACAATATCTGATAAGATGTCATATATATGTGCATAATTTATTTCTGTCAAATCAGGGACCTGTATATACATACATACGTACATATTAAGTTTTGCAAGCCAAAGTGTGTATTGTTATTGCATTGCATTACATTGTTTTGTAATGCATTGGATTCTTGGTTTTTCATTTACTTTTTGCCTTGTATTTTTTTAAAAATGTCATGTATATAATTTTTTGTTTCGTTTCCTTTATGGTCTATGTGACACGTTTTGAATGGCAACTTGTACACTTTTTAATGTCAGCAAATTCTGTAGATTGAGTAACTGTTTGAAAATGCCCAGTGTCCATGATGACCTCCATTATGGAGTCCTAAGACAGTGAAATTCTACCCTAAGTATTACATACACATAGTCAAGACAAATTTAGGTCTCACTTCATAACTTGAAATCTTGCATTTTTTAAAACTCTTGCAGGACGTATTCCCGATTTATCGATGCCAGTGAGTATCGCTGATTTATACTGTATTCTGCATTCAATTCTCTTTTATTTGATGTATAACATTTTACTTTACTATCAATACTTTTTTCTGAACCACGCTGTTTTTTCCCAAAGTGGGCAAAAATAAATTACGTCCAGACTTGACTGAAGTCCGTAACACTGACGTCCTGAAAGGGTTAAATCCCTTCTTTTTTTTTTAGTTTGCATTTTCATTTTATATTTTGATTTTTCCTCTTTTTTGGGCAAGATCCAGTCTTTGATATGAATTCTTTATGATTTTTGTGCGCGGCAAAATGACGCATTTCGGCATGTAGAATGGAAAAGTCAGATTGGCAATTTTATTGTGACTACTGACCATCATTCAATGAACAGTGCTGTAGCTAGTCTTCTTAATGATTCTACATCGTACTGGTCATCAAGAACTCTCATGAAGAATGCATTCACACCAGTAACCTGCCCAGCAATGCATTAGTTATACCTTGGACTGTTAATATGCTTGTTTGACATCAATGACATTCTATTATCATATTGCATTCTTGTCTCATTTGTAACCATGAAGTGTTTTAGAATTATTTAGACGCTGATTTTGTGGCATTTTAGTTTCGTATTGATTTCTAGATGTCTTTTTTTTTTCTCAACATTAATCTTTCTTATGGAATTTTCAGAACCTGATTATGACTATTTAACTTGGTCTGGAAAAAGTTTATTGGAAAAAAAATTGTTGTTACTGCATATTTTTTTTTTCATTGCCATTTTGATTAGACCATGATAAAGAATTTAGCCTCACATGTTGACCAGTATATTATGATACTGATAAGACCACCAGATCATTGACATTTTATTATTTCATCATAATTACGTTTAATTTTATTCGCGCGAATGTGGGTCAAACAAACGAAGACAGTGTCTTTGAGGTCAAGGTCCTAGATGTAGTTAAGGATATCTTGAGAACTGTTGTTTTTTTCTTTTTGTTTCACAATGTAATTGTATGACTTTGCATGCAATTTTCATTGTTATTTTGTGTTTTTAGAAACGAGATCTAATACATCAGTGTTATATAACATTGATAATATATGTGTTCTTTTGACAGCAATCACTGCTGAATGACAGATTTGGAAAGTGATGTGGCAAATGTGACATTTTCTTATATTTCGTTGCAGTTTTGGGTGGAGGATCGAGTGAATTGTGGAAATTTTAAAATGATTATTGTATGATATGATAAATTAATGGTTTAGTATGATTCCATGTTGTTCTTTTGTGCATTTGAATTGTGTCAGTGAAAGTTTTTATACAAAATGACAGTATTGGTCTTGCATACAAAGTTTTTTTGCTAATGTATTTGTAAATTAATATGATGATGCTCTGAAAATGTTGTTGTTGTTGTTTTCTTAGCGTGTTTTTATTATTTGATTGTATGTTTTTGTTGTACATGTTTTTATAATAATGATGACATGATAGATAGGAAAGAAATCCAGTATGAAAGCTTTTTACAGCTGTTTGATGACAACACAGTGTCACGATCACGTGCGTGAAGATGGTCACGACCACGTGTGTGATGAGTACCTAACTTATTTACCTTTTAAACCCAGCTAACAAGCCAAGCAAGCAGACCAGCTATCAACGGACACATGGAGTGAGATTTTAAGTTAAACGATATTTAATTATAAATGCATGACAAAACTTATGTCAAAACATTCAACTCATGATAATCACATACATAATCACAAAAACAGAGATACTTCAAATTTACTTTTGGGGATCATGGCTATTATCTATTCCCCGTTTCACATCTAGATCTAATCCCTCTGTCTATAAACTTAACTACGTATACTTAATAGTCTCTGTCAACAGCTGCCCTCCTCGTTGATGCAGTTTCACTTCTCCAGAGTTCACACAATCCTTTCTAGATCTTTAATTTCGACGATAAAAGGGGAAACAGACGCCCCTGGCTTCACACAAATAAGAACACACAGTTCACACCCGCCATCGTAGATTACTTGTTCCTTGAGGGGTTCTCAACATTCCGTCCTCAAGACTCTTCAACTTGCAAACACACAGCACACCGTCGGTTCACACCCGCCATCGTAGATTCACGAGCTTCTGATGGGTTCCCATCCTGTCATCAGAACTCCTCAACTTCTGGTCCCCATGGCACGACCTTCCACTGGTCGCCCGGACCGATAAATTCTTCTTATTGAGAAATAAATGTGAACATCATGGATCCCTCACACACCTAACACTTCTGGTCCCCACTGGCACGACCTTCCACTTGTCGCCCGGACCGATAATTTCTGCGTCTTCCTTTAGGAATGAATAACTTGGGAACCTCATAGATCCCTCACATACTTAACACCCCTGGTCCCCATGGCACGACCTTCCACTTGTCGCCCGGACCACTTCTCGCTGCGTCTTCCTCTAGGAACGAATAATTTGGGAACCTCGTGTGTCGAGCTTCTCCTCTACTTATACTCCCGAGGTTTTTGCACACGCGACTAGTTTAAAGCGAGTCGTGTGTATCTATTCACGCTCGCCAACAATGTTAAAAACCGTGTTTTCCCCTGCTAAGCTCACCCCCCTAGACTCGTGGCGCACTAGGCCACCGACCTTCCTCGTGATAGTAATCTTTCATGCTAGTCAACAACTTAAAAACTCCCCTTCTCCCCTACCAAGTTTACCCCTCTATACTCGTGGCGTACAAGGTCATCAACCTTAATCGTGACAACAGATAAAGAAAAAAGGACTTTGGCTCAGCAAAAGGCAGTGAGGAATACAATGATGATATGATTGATATAGTATAATAAGAATGGTAATTACGATCTTGTATTGAGAAAACGCAAGATGATAATAACAAATAACATGACAATAAGGCTGATGGGACACTGAGTCAAGTCTATTTTTGGGCCTGCTTTGACTGCAGTGCGCGTGACGACATCTCTCTTTCTGTCAGCTGATGATCTTGAGTTTTGATGCATCCCCACCAGTAGTGAGACAGAGCTTGTTTTGGTCTCACCAGAGTGGGGGGTCCTATTTAACGCCACAGTCCAGAACCCCCACACTTAAACCAAGAGAAAACAGACTTGAACTTGTACGCAAGATCCTTCTTTCTGGCTGAAGACAGTGTTTTGATGTTCCTGAACTAGTGACACAGACTTGTTTCAGACTCACCAGTGTGTGAGGTACCATTCAGTTTCATAATCCATAGTCCTGAGGTCCTGCTTAACTCCAGAGTCCACATCTTACATTAACTCATTCGCTATAGTAAGCTCAATATTCAGCTCGTGGATTTTTGATTTGCTACAGAATGCCGAATAATCGGCCCAAATGGACACCAATTATCTACCACAAATATCTAAACCAACATCTCGAAATGTTAAATCCCATCCATTACTTTATTGTCTAATGTATTCTGTCTTGTATTTATACTGAGTAAAAAAAAAAACATCTTTGAACTACGTCTAAATTTCAAACTGGACAGTGTTGAGAGTTCCTGTCCAAACTCACATAAGTTATCGTAGGGAATGAGTTAAAATCAAGACCAAACAGTTTTGATTCCGTGTTCCATCAGCCTAACGTTAACAACCGCACAGATTGGGTCGAGGATGATGCCGAAGAAATGCCAGAACATTGTTATTTGTTATTTTGTTATAATACGTTCCGTTCAAAGACTTACACAGGTCTTAAAGTGCACACTCGACTCTCACATTTGACATACATTATATATGATGATTAAATTGTGGCAGAGACTATTTGGGTCATGTCAATAAAATACTCGCTATGGAATTTTTGTTGCCATTTTGCATTCAGTTTCGGAGAAAGATATCGTGGCCTCGTCATTAACGAGATTATTGTTCTGGCCAATTTACCAAATCTAATGCCAACCGTAACTCCAGCCTTTAACCCCCCAAAAAATGTCCCCCAAATTCACAAAATACCCTTTCTGGCAAGTCGATTGGTGCCGCAGCGGAAATTGCAGGTCTGAGTCCTGCCCCAATCATCTGTTTTTCTTTTTTTTTTTCACTCCTGCATTCCCGAATACTATCTAAGTGTACACATCTAAACACCTTATCTTTCTCTGATTAATTTTCTCAGAGCTCCGCCTCCCTGAAGCTACTGTTTACCATTATTTACTTCAGTAGAAAAACAAATAATTTCACTGTGTAAACACAATTGAATTTGGTCACTTGGCCCAAATAGTCGCTTCATTAAATTTACTACCATTCGTTCCAGCAAACTTCCATGAATACCCTGTTTATGATAAATGATGACGAATTATACACACACTTACCTGCATCCCAAGACATCATTGATTCCTGATTAAATCTGGCTTTAAATTGTGAATTTTGATGTTTTGTCACAGATTTTCTGATTGGAAAAGGCCATGAATGGAGTACAATCATGAACACATTGCGTCGTCCTTAACATTTTGTTTTATTTAAAAAGTCATTCTGGTTTTTAAACACACCACTCTCTAGGGTCAGAGAAAGCTTATGTCAGCCAGTTTAATTATCTCTAAGAGATTCTGACAACACATTTTGTTATTAGGAATCTCAGACCATTACAGCACTTTCTGTACCCAGGGGAAGACTTGTGTTGGATTTTCAAAGTAAAAATCCTTGACTTCCCAGCCAGCAATCCTATGGGAGTCCGTTGCGTAGGATTTACATCAAATTTGCAAGGTAATATAGGAATGACATCGTTTCTACGTAGATCCGCTAGTTACAACATCGCGCCAGTGTTGGTCTGATGTGGGGAATCCGTCCCTACGATAATCCTACACAAATCTATGTCAGACTGATGTAGGGATGCTGGCTGGGTAATCATCAAGACAATTTAGCAAATTAGCACTTCTTGAGGCTTAAAAAAGTCTTTGTGGAATAGGCTATGGTGACATTTTACAATGCTAATTTATTTTTTTTTGCATTTATAATGTCCATCTGTGTACTTGTGTAATGGAAGGCTGTATCATGTTGTTCTAGCCTTGTCTTTAGCCACAAAAATGCTAAAATTGAGAGATTAAGCAACAATTTTTTTGTTTTGTTTTGTGTGTGCCTTGTATGACTGCAAAAGTTCAGCAGTTCCAAGGTGCAGCACCCTCATGTGTACAGTTCTGATTTACACAAAGGACAATTATGCTGGCTGGTCTTCATGCACAGTTAAACTGTATGTTTTTTTGTGGCCCTATTACACGTTCAGATGGACCGGACCAGGTTAGCCTTCGGCTGTGCTACGACTAATCGTAGACCGCTAGGTTGATTACACGTTACGGAGGACCGGATGGAAACAAGGGATGCTACTATGATGCACAACACACAACCCCGCCACTTTTGAAAAATTCAGTGGCTATAAAGATAGATGTTTAAAATTATTTTTATTAAGCAATAAACGAAGCACTTGCCACCAGTTTTACTGATTCTGACACGCTGATTCCGAATTTGACATCAAATTCGCGCTAACATGTCGTTTTCAACAAGTTTGTAAAACGACATGCCATCCCCGGAGAGGAAAAACTTCAAAGGCAAGCGGCGGCACCAAACATTCACTCAAACCGTACGACAAAAAATCAGGAGACACCGGAAACTGAAGGGCGACAGGTCGACCGATTTCAGCTATTTTCCTTATTACACGATACGATTAGTCGTAGGCACAGCCGAAGGCCAAATTTCGTCCGGCCAGCGTCCGGTCCATCTGGAGGTGTAATATGGCCATTAGAGCCTTGTGGACAGGTTTTGGAACCAGCCACTTCAGCCATTAAATTGGAGGGTACAGGATCAGGCTGTTATTTTTCTTGGGGGTGGAGGGTGGGAGGTAGGGCTGGGCAGCACCTCACGTGCACGAGAAAGAGAGTTCAGTGGGAGGTCAAGTTTTGACCTCATTTTTTTTTCATCATTTTTACCTGTCAGTGATTAGTTGTGTGTGGATCTGGCAAAATTAAGCTCAAGGATAAATTTGTATACCACTTTTAAAAAGTCAAGATAAAATATTTCTAAGACGATTTCAAGCAAAATATTTTAACTGAATAGAGAAAAATGGCTAATCTTTCATTTTTTGAGCAAATCTCAATTTCTGTAGAGCATTTTTGCCCCTTTGGAGGGGATTTTTCAGCAATTTGGTCTTTCAACTCGATTTCGCCAGATCCACTCACATATTTGCATGGTATTTTGTGGTTAAGAGTGAGTAAGTCTTAGATATACGAGTATGAGTCGTAATGATATCTTGAATGTTTTCAATGCCCCCATTATATACACCAGTATTTATGATTGTCTGTTTATGTTGATATTTTTTCAAATTTTGAGCTGAATGATTTTTTTTTGTTATTGATATTAATACAATTTGCATTGTGAAATTTACCACTATATTGGTTCAGTTCTTTTTCTTCCAAATATGGACATGTGTGCATAATGACATATTTGTATCTGTCTGCTTCTCCATCCATCCATCCGTCCATCCGTTTATCCATCCATTAGCCTGTCTGTCTGTTCATCTGTCCATCCGTCCGTCCGTCTGTCTGTCTGTCCACCCATCCGCCCTTCCGTCCATCCATCTATCCACCCACCCATCCATCCGCCCATCCATCCATCCATCTATCCATCCGTCCACCCATCCATCCACCCATCCATCCACCCATCCATCCACCCATCCATCTGTCCATCCATCCATCCACCCATCCATTCACCCATCCATCCACCCATCCATTTGTCCATCCATCCACCCATCCATCCACCCATCCATCTGTCCATCCATCCACCCATCCATCCATCCATCCACCATCCATCCATCCATCCATCCATCCATCCATCCATCTGTCCGTCCATCCATCTATCTGCCTGCCTGTCTGTTTCTTTCTGTCTGTTGTGTCTCTCACCCTTACCGTCTCTCTCACTCGCTTTCTGCCTCCTTGTCTCAGCCAGTCTGTCTGACTGTCTGTCTGTCTGTCTGTCTGTCTCCCTCCCTCTTTCTCTCTGCCTCTCTGTCTCCCTCTTTTTCTCCTTTTCTCTCTCTCTGTCTCTCTCTTTTTCTCTCTCTTCCTCTCTTTCTTTCTCTCTCCCTCTTTCTCTCTCTCCTTCATCTCTCTCTCTCCCTCTCTCCCTCCTCATCTTTCTCTCTCTCCCCCTTTCCTCCTCTCTCTCTCCTGATATTTCAACCGACAAAAACCAGAAAAGGGGTTTGAATTAGATTTACAAGCATTTAATTCATCACAGAAAGAAACATTAAGCATGACACAACTGACCATCCACTGGCCAGACAGAGATCTGTAGTAGTAAAATTAATATTCTAAATCTTGCAACATTGTCTTCAAACTGTCAAATTAATATGAAAATATGAATATGTAGTACATAATTATATCACAAACAGTTATCTCTTGGTAAATTAAATAATTTATAGGTTCCACATAGAATTTGAAATTCGGTATCGGAGTGATGTATTTCTGGGTATTAGTGAGGGATTTTAAAGAAAACTGCAGGTTTGGAAATTTCAATTTAATTTCGGGCCAGATAAAATTTGATCGTTTTACTAAAGTTGGCAGTAGACACTGTGAGTAGACAAGGTGTGAGAAATGAGTGAAGGAGAGAGAGGGGGGAGGGGGGAGAGCGACAGAGAGTGAGAGAGAGAGGGAGAGAGAGAGAGAGTGAAAGCGAGAGAGAGAGAGAGAGAGAGAGAGAGAGAGAAAGGCAGAGAGAGCCAGAAAGAAAATGACTAACTATTTGTCCTATGGCACCGTAGAAAAAAAAAAAACGATAAAGAACTCCGTCAATGGCAGCAACTGATTCCTTCCTGTAGGCCTTGACCGTTTTCAGGAGTTTTTTCCCTTTATAAAGTTAACATTTCCCGTTTTACAAAAAACTTAGTCACAAAGCGATTGCATAATGGCAGGGCTGGCCAAACTTGCGTAACGTCAGGACTCACACACGATAAACTTCAGATGTTCGAGAGCCGCAAGATATCAACAAAATTTACACACACGTTTTTATTGTTACATACACATTTTTTTGGTTACAATATTTTTATATAAATAAGTTTAAGAGATAGTGATATGCAACAATATTTACTCATGTATGCAATCTTTTAAACTGTTAATTTGCATTAGTTTCAGTAATCACTAAGTACACATTTTTAAAATGCCAAGTGTTTTCAAAAACTTGACTGACGATTGGTTTAACCAGAGAGTATATATATATAGGAAGAGAGGTTTCACTATTGGTTGATTTGCATTGCGAGACACGGGAGGCTCTGCGAAACCACTGTTAGCATGGAGCGGAAAGTAGGTCGCTGCGGTAAACAATACCCGTTTGTGCATTTCCACGGGGCGTAGGAGCTTACAAACGGTTGTAAATAGTTTCAATCAGCCCAAAAATATGAACAAACCACAGTAAACAGATATGCACACTATCTTTGGTGAAGAAGGTCTCTTTCAATTCTTCAGTTTCTTGTTTACCGCAGCGACCTAGTTTCGCGATTTGGCGGAAGTGAGATCTCTCTATACATCTATACTCTCTGGTTAAACTATCTGGTCACTGGTCACTGATCCCATAACCCGCCGGGGTCGTAGGGGCGCTGCAGTGATGAACGTTGCACCAGCTGGCTCCATTTGTGGCGGTTGTGGGCGAGTGTCTGGGTTGCAGGAAAGCTCATCTTGGTCCATTCCGCAATGTTATCTGCCCATTTCTTCCTCGGTCTGCCTCGTCTTCTCTTCCCTTGCACTGTTCCTTGTAGTATGGTCTTAGAATATCAATTTTATAATTTTTGAAACCGTCACTTAGGCTGTAGCGTCGAGCAATAAAAAAAAGTTCCAAAAAAAAATAGTGGTGGGAGTAATTCATTGTGGTGCAATTTTGACCTTTTTTTTTGCTCAGCGCTAGAGCTTAAATATGACAGTCTCAACAATTATAAAGTTAATTTTCCAAAGTGTCAACGAATCCAGTCCAATCGCTTTTGTATCGACCGATTATGTTGATTCAAGTTTCAGGTATTTTTAAATAAAAAGTAGTAAAAATATAAAACACAATGATCTTTGTTTTGGCTCCCTGTAGTAAGCCCATCGCACCGGAAAGGGTATATTAATACGCGTTCAATTCCGTGCGCACATTTTCCCTATCAGAAATGAGTGCGCAGTGCTCTGGAGCGCATGAAATTTGTAACAAGACTGGAGATTATGGGAAGCTTTGTTGTCAAAAAGAGAGAGAAAGATAGAATGTTGGGTTCACACGTGTATCCCAGATAATGCCGGGAACTTCATCTAGTTTTTTATATGATAGATTATCTGATAACCCTCAAGCTCCGGAATGAAATGAACCGTCAGTTACCTTTTGGTGTAAGTGTGACATAATAAATTATGCCATCATCGTACAGCAGTAGCAATATGCTGACGATATCCTCGTTTTATCTAAAACAAAATATTCACTTATAAAAAAAAATATTCTCATTTTTCCTTTCGACCCCCGACAGTGCTGTAGTTATCTTTAAAAACAATAACAACAAACAAATGCGAAGTTTGAGCAGTTTCAGTTCTTAAATAATGACAATAATAATTTTTTTTTAAAACTCTTTGTGTGCCAATCACCGATGTACAGGTTCTACCGCTGGCCACCTTTGTGCCAATCACCGATATGTCGACATACAAGAATGCTGGGCTTTTTTTGTTTCGGGAAGAAAGAAAGTCAACTTTCTATTCATAAATGTAGCTGTAGTTAGTCTTCAGTCATCTCCCCGGCCCCACGATCTTCTTCCTGTATCGGAAAAAAACGTGGAAACATTCATGGTACACAAAGAGTTCAGATCAACATGTATGGGGGGGGGGGGGGTGTCCCTCTCCGAGTTATGACTGTTTTACGACCGTTTTGACTTCAGTGCGCGGGGTCTCTCTTCCCGCCAGCTCCCTCAAGACAATTTTTGACGCACCTGAAACTGGTGAGACAGAAATGTTCCAGTCTCCCCAGTGCGTGATATTAGATTTAACTTCATCTCACGCTAAAACTGAAACAAAACAGTCTTGACTCCAGTCCGCCACCTAGTCCATCGAAACATAAATAAACAACAACAACAACAAGAAAAAGCAATCAGTTGTAAATAGCATCATCTTTCAGTTTGGCACTCATGACGTCAGCCCTGCATTGAAGATCGCTTTGATAAACAGCCATTTCTCTTGCAAAAGAATGCTAAAGTAACGTCACGTCAAAGAACTTGGGTGGGCCTAAATAAATGAACAGTGTACAAATGGAAACGTGTGTGGAGAAAATCAATAAATCTGTCAACAAGAAACATTTTTGTCGTTTGATATAGGCAAGAAGAAAGGGACACGCAGGCTTGAGTATTCAAGTATTGTTGCAGGGGAGTCGATATAAATTATTATCTTCTGTTCTCTGATGGTGGCGGTGAAATCTCTCAAGCTCTTTCTCTCTTTCTTTCTCTCCTCTCTTTCTTTCTCTCTCTCCCTCTCTTGTGCTCGCTCTCTTGATATTCTCTCCATTATCTCTCTTTTTCTCTCATTCTCTTGCTCACTGCCTTTTTTTTTCACTCACCTGCATTCCCCCTCTCTTTCTCTCTCTCTGCAATTTGGGCACCAGTAATGAATCATATTTTTCTTCTATATAGGCCAATTAATTTTATATACACACATAAATCCACTTCCAGAAAGCAATGCTGATCATGAAAACAGTGTAAATAATAATAATAAAAACGGCAATGACAATGGTAGGAACATCAGCTTCAAGAACAATCAAAACAGTTAAATATTAGTATCAAAAACTCTTGTAAATAACGACAACAAGGACTACGCCTGGATTGTTCTAGAAATCCAAGACTCTTGCCCATTCCTTGATATATCTTATTTTATGTTATTTTATCATCACTAGTACAGGTCTATCAAGTGGGTGGTTGGTGGGAGCTCCTGGTAGATTCTCTATCTGTCCTAATACCCTGCTATATTCTGTCTATCGTCTTGCACACTAGCATAGTGTGACCGTTAACGTGTCGACGTGCTCTCTCTGAACTCAAACTCAAGCGCATGTCCATCGCTCCTATTTGGGGGAATCGTGTCATACAGGTATGAGTCCTTGAAGAATATGCCCTGTCATTTAAGCTTTTATGTCATTGTCTTCAGGAGTGAATGTTAACTTTGATGGCTGAACCTGGAGTAGGCCATTCTGGACCACCGCCCACTGTACAGAATCTGATTTGTCATTACTGGGGTCTGTCACTGGAGGGATTTCTATACTGTGCTCGACATCTCTACTATTCTCTGTAGACGCCGGTGATTGGCTGAGCTGAGGACCTAAACTATTGAGCTCAACAAATGAAATAGGTCTTGACGAGCGACGCTCGGAATTCTCGTCGTCGCTGGTGGTGGTAGGACGATAACTGTCTGAAATGGCCCCCGCTCCCTCCAGGTTATGGATTAAATGAAACACAAATAGGAAGATAACAGACTCAACGACAGCCGCGGTGAGGGAGGACACACCAGTTGCTATATATATCTCATTTAAATCCTCTTTGATGTAAGAAATACAAGGTGTTCGATAGATCACATTTGTTAACGTTGTAGATTTTTGGCACTTTGTGTCCACATTTGTGGTTGTTGAATTTGATGGCTGTGAGGAATACGATGAATTTGATGAATTATTTTGAGTTTCCGGTATGAGATTCTGTTGGAGTACGATGTAAGTAAGGCAAGAATTTGAGCTTGGAATATCACATTGGCAAGAGTCTGGAAATGGCTTCACATCTGAACACGGTCCTGCGTTGTCAAAATGATGCAGCAGAGAAAACTCTGATGAGTTCGACGAAGACAGCACAGGTTTAACTCCCCTGCTCGTCACCCCGGTGGATGCTATGAAATGATCGGGCCATTCAGTGAAATTTTGAAAACCACAACAATTGTGTTGAGCCTGAACTTCCTTCAAACATCCGCTCAAGGTGAAAACATCCATGTTGTCCTCGACATCATTCTGTACCCGGCTGGACTGGAAAACGGCCATGATAGCTACAAAGACTTCACACATGACCACAGCTGCAAACACTAAAGCTGCACCTCGCAGATCATCGGCTTTCCTGAAGCGTTTTACTCGCCAATACGTCAGCACCAAGCATATAAAAGCCAGGACACACACAGAAATGTGCGAGTATGTTGGCGTGTAGACCCTCGCTGAAATCCCAGAACATCCTTGAGGTAGTCCTAGCTTTAGTCTAATCAGGACTGCAGTAATGAACAAGATCAAGTTGATGCCAAACAGTCCTGCGACGAATGCACGTGTAAAGAATCGTAACAGCTGAGCGCGCTGAACACTATTCGTGATGTGTGGAACTTTGGGCTTTCGCAAGAGGCAACAAGACACCATGGTGTACTTTGACTGGAATAGAATGTAGTAGTTTGTACTTTTGCCACTCGACGATTGTCTCCTTGAACAATGAAATGATCACGAGAAATCTGACTCTGTAGACGTCATCAGCTCCAATCCAGAATCCCCAATGCGCCGTCAACGTATGTTAAAAACAAGCTGATCACAAAGTCCGGTTGCTTTGCCGTGTTGTGGAAAGTCACGTAACTCATTAATTAGCTCTGAGGTTTACTGATAACAATATCACCAAACATAATCATGATACTCCTCACTTCCCCCCTTTCCCCTCAACTCAACCTGCTTGGTGACACGTATCGCTCACAGGTAATTGTATCTGACAAAAAAAACAACAAAAAAACAACAACAAAGAAGACTGCGCTGAAGAGATTTGTTTCTCGAGGCTTCGACCAAGTGCTGGTAGCTTTCGGAGAAGATTTATCCAAGCGGACTATGAATATTTAGAAAAAAGACGACCACCCTTTGCACCTTTTACCCTATGTTATTATTTCTTGGCGTCTTCGGTCTGGGTTCATCATTAATTCCCTTCTCTGAAAAGTCAAGAACATTCGACTCAGATTTCTGAGTGAGAGGAGACGATACGTAACATTTCTCGTGGATACGCTATGGAAGATTTGTAGGCAACAGCCAGTGCTTCCTTGACTTGACTCTAATGACCGTCCAGCAGAGAATATCCCAGAATGCTCGAGATGTTAAATCAAGTGAGGGCGCTTTGTCGATTCCATACAGGATGTCTGGCGCAGTGGTTAAATGTTCTCTCTGGGGGTTGAAAAGAATTTGAATGTGAAGATGAGATCATCGAGGGAAGAATGAAAAATGTGTCCGGTATCTGAACAAGCAGCAAACAATAAAGCCGACAACGACAACCCAGCAGGTATCCCCATGATGGGTTGGCAGAGTTTGGGAGGATTAACATAAGAGGGGGGGGGGTGTGCCTGCGTCAATTCGACTCCACATCATTTCGTAACCAGGGGATATATAGAGGAGAGAAAGAAAGAAAGAAAGATAAAAGAACAGAAAGATAGGTAGAAACAATTCTGTTTTATACAGTGATAACTCATTTCTAACCTGAAAGTTCTTGCCGAATGAAAAACCCTGCATGAACAGAACACTGATTCAATTCGCAGTAATTATATATTTATTAGTCTAAGGTCCTGAACTCAAAAACACTTAGTTCCCTCTTCTTTCTTGTAAGTTAAGTTTTAAATTTTACTCTCTTGTACGCTTAGGGTTCAGAAAACCGTTCGCTGGTTGTTGACCTTAAATGATAATATCTGGACAAGGGAAGTTCATAATGCCAACGAAAAAGCATGAGAATAACTATCACTGTTAAGCGACCTTACTGCAAATTTCCCATAGAATTAGGAAGCTCATTCCAGGTAGTTCTGCCTTCTACGTCCGTCAGTGTACAGTTATCCGACACATCAGTATGCTCCATGTATTGAGTCCCGTCAATTATCTGCCTCACATGAAGAAGGATAATATCCAACGCTTTTATCTCCTATTGCCGTGTAGAGACGCATAGTGTGTAGGCTATAGGAATTTACGGTAAACAAAGGAAGGGTTCATGAACGCAAATTCCCTATCTGGATTGGCTATTGAATGCCCACACGGTCATTTCACAGATAAAGGGTCCATTCACTGAAGAGGTCGTTCAAATATTGCGACACAGGTTTGAAAGGGATTTGTTGACGTCAACATGTGTGGCAGATCCATGTCTGTGTACAGTTCTACCAGCAGAGAATAACAGATCCCTCTTAACCATTTCGTGCCTTTAAAATATCTAAAATTTTCTGATACACCCAAGGCTGATATAAAATGGTCAGATAAATACAAAATTATTAGTATGATTATGATTTGATAAATGAGAATATGTTCCGGTACTGGAGTAGTGAGCGCTGCATGACGTTTTTCGTATTAAATGGAATACTGGGCATTATATTATAGACGGCTATAGGTTAGAACGTCTATCTATCTATCTATCTATCTATCTATCTATCTATCTATCTATCTATCTATCTATCTATCTATCTATCTATCTATCTATCTATCTATCTATCTATCTATCTATTTATCTATCTATTTGTCTGTCTGTCTGTTTATCTAATCTATCTATCTATCTATCTATCTATCTATCTATCTATCTATCTATCTATCTATCTATCTATCTATCTATCTATCTATCTCTCTATCTATCTATCTATCTATCTATCTATCTATCTATCTATCTATCTATCTATCTATCTATCTATCTATCTATCTATCTATCTATTTATCTATCTATTTGTCTGTCTCTCTGTTTATCTAATCTATCTATCTATCTATCTATCTATCTATCTATCTATCTATCTATCTATCTATCTATCTATCTATCTATCTATCTATTTATTATTTTAACTATCTGTCTATCTCTATCTAACTGTTTGTCTGTCTGTCGTCCTGTCTTCCTACCTACCTGTCCGCCCATCCGTCTGTTCACTTGTCTGTCTACCTATCTATCTGTCTCTCTTTTACACGTAAGAGCCTTCAAACACTGGATACTCACAAACTGTCAACATTAGCAAATCGAGTCCTTGTACCTGAGAAAATCATTTCTGAATCCACACTTAAATAGCACGCCAGGCTACTGAATAGTTACTTTTATACATCCGGGGGGCGGTTACATTGCGAAGTCGCACCCTGTGTTTGGGTTAACTCCAAAGTTGTATCAATGAGCTAATAGAATTCAACCTAATTCAATGAACCGTTTTGACAATGGGATATTCTTCCTATCGAAGGGCTACATTGATTGATAAATCAATAATATTGATCTGCATGTTGTTGATTCCACCATTTATGAAAAGAAGTAGGTCAACCGACAGGATTGGTTTCAGAGGTTAGAGAGTATTGCGACATCAACCATGAAGTCATTTCTTTTTATTTTTTACAGTGGATATCTGGAATGTTTGTGGTGTGCAATGCTCCCTGCACTCTGAAATCTATCTATCTATCTATCTATCTATCTATCTATCTATCTATCTATCTATCTGTCTGTCTGTCTGTCTGTCTGTCTGTCTGTCTGTCTGTCTGTCTGTCTGTCTGTCTATCTATCTATCTATCTATCTATCTATCTGTCTATCTGTCTATCTATCTATCTATCTATCTATCTATCTATCTATCTATCTATCTATCTATCTACCTATCTGCCTGCCTGTCTTCCTGCCTGTCTGTCTATCTACCTACCTATCTACCTACCTACCCACCTACCTATCTGACTGTCTGTCTGTCTTTCTGTCTGCCTACCTACCCACCTATCTACCTACCTACCTGTCTGTCTGTCTGTCTGTCCACCCATCTATCTATCTATCTATCTATCTATCTGTCTGTCTGTCTGTCTGTCTGTCTGTCTGTATGTCTATCTATCTATCTATCTATCTATCTATCTATCTATCTATCTATCTATCTATCTATCTATCTATCTATCTATCTGTCTGTCTGTCTGTCTGTCTGTCTGTCTATCTATCTATCTATCTATCTGTCTATCTATCTATCTATCTATCTATCTGTCTGTCTGTCTGTCTGTCTATCTATCTATCTATCTATCTATCTATCTATCTATCTATTTGTCTATCTATCTATCTATCTATCTATCTATCTATCTATCTATCTATCTATCTATCTATCTATCTATCTATCTATCTATCTATCTATCTAGAAACATACAGTTAGATATTCAAACGTTCCATGTTTAGCCTCATTGCAATTCCGGACCTCAAGTTATTCAGTGATAGCCTAACAGGAGAGAAAAGTTCCTGATTTCAAAATGGAAAGTCTCGGCCACTAAATAAAGCACGATACACACCTTGTAATGCAGTGGAGCCTTCAAATCTTTCTTTTTTTATTCGGGACTGTGTATGGTAATTCATACTGACACTCAGTCCAGTCTTTGTAGTTTAAAATTGTCTGAACTTTTGAGGAGGGGGGTGGGGGGGGGGGGTGGCGGCGGGAGTGGGAGATGATAAAATGGAATTTAAAAAAAATTAATTTAAAGCTCCACTGCATTTTAAAGATTTTTTAAAGGTTCAAAACTGATAACAAAACACGACTGGTGCCTATTGGAAATGCTCAGATTCAGTTTCCATAGGCGTATAGGGACTCTTTGGTTAGGTGGGTAGAATGGTTGATTTGCCCGAAATTGTACGTCAGCAAGGAGCGGAGAGAGTGAATGACCGTGTGTTCTGTGTTTAATATTTCTTCACGGCTTGTTTTACATGGTTGTCCTGTATATTTTGAATTGGCCGTTCATGCATACAATAAACTTGAACTTGAGAGTTAATTCTGTTTTTCTTTCTCTGTCAGAATATTTTCTTCTTGCTTTGCGTCAATTTTCCCCACGGTTCTGCCCGACTTTGAGTGGGGTGGGATGGCGGTGGGGCAGCTGCTTCTTATCCCCCGCCCCAACCCCCACCCCGTCTCGTACGCCCGTGAGAATTTCAAATTATGCTCAGCCACACAGATTTTCCTGTCATTTTACAGTTATATGGGAACATAGAAAAACAAAATTCACGTAACTAAAAGGCCCAGGTGTCAGCCAAATGAGATTCCATGTATTTTTTCCAGATGTATCAAAGAAATAATTCAATGGTCATTATTTTCCTGTTCCTTTACGTCCGTGAGCCATTTAATAGGCTACACAAAAAGATCAACACCGCTGTCCTTGCATACCAAACTCCAAGGGTTCATTATAAAACGTTCATACCCGGAATTTTAAACGCTGTAACCTGAAAAACATCACATGGAAGCTTCCCATCCAGTTTTCGGGTAGGTTTGGTAGGAATACCGTGACATCAGGTTCCCTACGTGAAACTGACGGCGGCGCAATGTCGTATCCGGCGGATCTATATAGGAACGATGTCATCCCTACGTGAAAACATGACGTCAGTTCTACGCGTCGGTTGTCCGTAAGATTACTGGTTGGGTTTACATGAAACTGAGGAAGTGTATACAGCCTGTAACGATTCGCTGGTTTTATCATGAAACCGCGTACGTACGAAAAGAAAGAAAGAAAACAGAGAAGTGTTTTACAGTACTTAAATGTGTACTCCTCACCTTAAATATGGCTGTTGTTATAAGTACGTACGCACACCAAACACTAAGGGCGCATGCGCATACGTACCTATCCCTAAGCCCGTCCTTATCCTCAACCCTAAATTTTATCGAATCCCTAACCTTGCCTCTCTACCCTTCCAACCAAAAAACAGGAGGAAAACAAAAAGAAAATCTGAAAGAATAATTAATTAACGCTGTTGTTAGGAGTATTTCGGGAGGGGCTCTCTAGCTCTGGAGCTACAAAAGACTTCAAAATATGTACCCCTAGCTTAAAAAAACTTGGGTGACATACGTACTTGTAAGAACATTCTAAATATATTTTATATTTGAAATACACATTTGAACTATCGCACTCCTTCCTGATCAATAGCAGAAATAGAATCCGTTCAAAGAGTTCATGCAATGTTAATTTTGGCAAACAAGAGTTTGAAGTTCCAATTTTAAGCTTAGTGTAGGCCTGACAGCCGATTCAAAACACACACAAGAAAAATGTATTATGTAGAGTATTTGAAAATAGAGGGGAAAAAGCGCACTCGATCATTCTCTCTCTTTCCGTTGCTTATTGCCTAGGGAAAATGTATACACTATAGTAATACATAGTATAATCCGAGACAAGGGATACCGAGACGAAACAAGCCGCCAAATTCCGTCCGCCGATTTGTGCGCGTATCATCGATGTCAACAATGTAACAGTGCGCACCACATCCCTTCATAATTGAACGAAAATAACTAGTATATATGTACTCACCTTATTTACACGCGCGCAATTTGTGGATATATAGTGGGAGAAGAAATGGTGTGTCTCCGGCAAGGTATTCTTCAACGTAATTGCTAGTGCCAGCAACAATCAACATTTCTGAATGAGTTGCCATCTGCAGTTATGAGAATACACGTGTGGGGTTTCATGATAAGGCTAGTGGATTATTAAAGATTATAGAAAGTTCGTAAATCGCGACTTCTCTCTGAAGTTATAATCATTAGCATGTTGCTATAGCAACAAGAGGGTCGACGAATACCTGGCGGTTATCGCATATTATGTCACTGTGTCCCAGAGGTGCCAACTTACAGTTGTCCATGTGTGTATTTTCTTCCTGGTTCCGCCTGTACACAATTTCATTAATATCTTAACCCTTTATTTACTAGATTACTTCATCAAATCCTAACTAGCCTAGCTTTGATTTTTGTACCATGTAGTATGCCATCATGTCTGGAAATGTGCAGCTTGGCATGTTTTTATCTTTTTTTTTCTAGCTTTTGTTGAGGGGTGGGAATCTATGAATAAATAAAAAAAAGTCTGGGATATATGGATACTCACCGGTTAGCTCTCGGCAAAACAACAAAAGTTTCGAGGTCTAGGATTTGGCTCTGCGTGAAGACAATCACATTGAAGGAGGAAAACGGTAGTTATTACAGCTTGTGAAAAGGTAGATAAGTAGATTGGAAGAGTTCTCAGTATTTGGGAGGGTGAAAATGCGGAAGGGACTTTTTAAGTCCTGTCAGTAATTTATTTTAGAAGAGGTTAAAGTAAGTTTAGCCAAATCTCCCTTGTCTCTCTAAATAAATCGATAAAAGCCAGTTTGAAAGATATATTAGTTAGGAGTTCTGTTGATTTCTGGTGTTGTCATTCTCTCTAATGTTTCCTTCTGAGGTTTTGTCATCGATTCCAGTATATTTCCATATAATTATTTTAGTCATGAATTCAATGAACATAGACAAAAAAAAATAAAAAACAGTTGGCATTTGGGGTTTGGAGGTTAGGTGGAAGAGCCACTTTAACAATGATATTGTACCCAGTGAGCCAACTGAGACAAGGGTTGGTTTTGTGAACAATGGATAAAACTGTTCAATAATTATCTTTTACAGGAAGTAAAGTCTCCTGGAAAGGCTTTCTAGCCGCTCAGCCTTAAATTGTACAAAATATTATATTGCGTATAGAAAGACGAAGAGGTGTACGCGGGAATATTTTCAAAGGTCTTGAAGTTGGCTTTATTTAATTGATTTTGAGCCGCCACTGAGTTTAACAAAAGAAAGTTTTTCCGACCTTTTGAGCCGGAATACAAAAAAGTAAAAAAAAATAACACACAACGCATTTTCTATGAGTAGAATTAAAAAAGTATGACAGGAAATTTCGTTCTGCATCTCAATTTACACATTGGTGATGGACATTCAACTTTAAAAATTACATCTGTGTATTCCCCGAGTCAGCGGGCACACTAGTAATAACAACCATACTACAATAGAACTAGATCGAGGATAAACATTTAAGCGACTGGAACTTCGTGGTTACTCTGCCAAACATTGTGAAATTTTGTACACTGCCCCACGTCTTGACGATGGGTTACGTGGACACGTTCATTTTGGACAAAAATCAGTCTTTGATATTAGTTTGCTTACGATTTATTTATTTATTTATTTATTTATTTATTTATTTATCTATTTATCTTTTTTTTTAGCCGCAAAAGAGACGCATGTTTGTCGAGTCGAATCAAAAAGCATGATCGGAAATTTTGTTCTTGACCATCTCTTTACATGATTGGTGGTGAACAATCAACGTTAACATAATCATTTTATGTGCATGCTATTTCCACGTGAAACTGTGGTGTAATAGTAAAATTAATTCTATTAGCCATTGCATCGACTCCAGATGCCGGTTTTAATGTAGCCTAGATCTAGATAATTAGGTATATCATAATGGGGTTGGGCTTCTTACAAAGGATTTGCACAATTTATCTTGCCCGGGTCGGCTAGCAATAATAATAATAATAATAATAATTGACGTCATGATAATAAATATGTAAACATTTTTTTACTCTGGGCTACCAAGAGTTAATGCTAATTCCAGACACAACACATGCTTTGATCTGATGTTCAAGGGGGATCGATACCTCCAGAGAATCTCTCCACGTTTTGATGTCCAATTTCCATATTAGATAGCAGTGGGTTGTAATGGGTTAAAACAGTTATTTTCAGAGCTAGCGGCTAACGAGGAACCACCGCTTCTGGATCGATAGATCTTTTTGTGAAGCCGAGTCTACACAATGGAGCTTCCGTTCATCGATTTTCAAGGGATACGACCGGTGAAGAAGTAAATTTGGGACCCCTCCAGATCTGGTCTTCCCGGTCCAAATGTCATGCCTAGTACAAATTAATGGACTTTCACCACCTACCCGGTCCAGATATTCTATTAAAAAAAATATGGGCTTCCCAGGTCTGGGCTTCCTAAGAGAAAAAAAACTTGGAACCCAGGTCTCCGGCATGAACCTGTCCGGCCTTCCAGGTTCTAGGCCTAATTTTTTCTTTTCTTTTTTTTTTTTTTTCCACTTCAACGGGTACTTAGTACGGAAGTATAGACACGTTATTGTTAAATCGGAGAAACTTAATATTGTACCAATTTGAGATTGGAGTTAACATTACGTATGAAACAAACAAACAAACAAACAAAACTAAAAAGGAAAAACAAAAAAAAAACCTGTTAAGTTGTGCAGGCTTTGAACATCGAGCTGATGTCCTGGCCCCAATGGATACTGATTACTGATAGTTCATTATTGATGCTGACAATAAAAAGTTCTGTCGATACACAAAGGCTTGCGAGATGCCCACCTGGTAGAGCTCCAGGCTATTGTTAACTCTGGACTGCTGCACAGTTGTGAATTGAATGTATTTTAAATTTCGATTTCATTAATTATTAAACTTCATATTAAGTATACTAAGGAGATGCCTGACTCACCGTTAAATTATCAAGTTCGCTTGCTCCTCTTTGTTTTCAACAAGTATTTGTAAATACAAACAAACAAAAATGTTAAAACGTAAAAAAACAAAAAACGCACAGTGCAATAATAACAATAGATAAATAATAAATAAAATAAAATGATTATACAATAAAAGTTACACAATAATTTTTTTTTTTTTAAATACAACAAATATAACATAGAATTAAAAATGAATGGAATTACACAGACATTCAGATATTTATCTCTCCATCAGGTAAAAAAACACACAATTAATATACACGAAACAGGAACACTACGACTACCTGAAAATAAACATGAATAGTGTGAGAAGATTGAACTGCGACTTACCTTTGTGCTACGATCCCACAGGTTTCTCTCTCTCTCTATCTCTCTATCTCTCTCTCCCTCTCTCCCTCCGTATGTGTGTGTGTGTGTGTGTGTTTTAATGTGTTCAATAATTGATCAGATAGCGCCAGTGAACTCTGTCAATAAGAGACAGTATTGATCTTCCACATCGATTAGCGCGTGTTTACCATACAAGTCCCGCACTGGTGGGTTTTTTGTTCCCTGCAAGTTTATTCCCTTTGTCTTCTTTGATCTTACAAATCTTAGACAATGAAACAATGCGTTACCATGGAAACTAAATTTTTAACCCTCTGGCGTCAGTTGTTGCTTATTGAAATTTTTAACCTGGTGTCCGAAATTTTACACAAAATGCGACCTTAGTTCTCGTTTGTTCTATCTCCATTTTCCGAATACCTAGAGATTTTTTAGTACCGCATGTAGAAGAGGAATCACAAATGCACACCTTGACACTTGTTAAAATGCTTTGTGGTACTTACCAAGCTGTTTCACGCCTACGATTTATTCTAACTCCTTATCATAATAGTAAAGTCACAAACGTTTAACGTCGAATTTTCTCAGCTGTGCAAAAAGTGGATTTTTGAACAAACAAGAACGAAGGGTCCGATAATATAAGGACAACACTGATAATAATATTAACAACGTCACCCAAACCAGAGCTTTTACATAATTATTATTTTTTCATTATAGATAAAATCAACTCACCTTACACAATATTTTGTCTGCTGCTAGCACAACTCCAGGCCAGAGAGTAATCAATATAAAAAACAAAACAAAGACCGATACTCCTTTAAACAATCAATCGATTTTCTTCCTGTCCTGAAGCTGTAGCGAGACTACCTGGCACTAAGGAAATAACATTCAGTGTAGAAGACCTGTGAGCAAAAAATCAGTTCATCCTAATCCCAGCAAAGCCCATTCAGTTGTCGGGGATCAGACGCAGGCATAACGTAGTTCAATGTTCTCCTAATCCCATCACTGTGCACGATGCCTGTTCTGCGTGTCATCTACACACATCGTGTGTTCAGTTCAGCGCTTCCAGGGAGACACGCAGTTTTTGCACTGGTACCATCGCATCACAACGGGTGCGTGGATCTAGAATTGCGTGGACACAGGTATTGACTTTCAGCCCTTTTTTGTGACGAGCCTACTACATAAAGGATAATAATTACAGAACGTTCAGGGGAAATAAATCAATAAATTAGAAAGTACTGATAGTATTCTGCAGTTATCTACTTTATCAACAATCACTTTCCAACCCATTGACTGCAGGTAGATAAATAGGGGGCGTCAGTAGTGTCTATGATAGGGAGTCAAGACTTTACTTCAAATCCTTTATTAGATTTAGAATTCAGCAAAACCAAGGAATGCATTGCGTCAAAAAATAAAAAAAATAAATTGTTTTTTTTTTTATGTTGTCGAGGGTCTAAAGGACAATATTATATTTTACTTTGTTTTCATTTTGATTATCTGAAACTGTTTGTTGAATAAAATAATGAATATTTTATTTCTTTATATTATTGTTTGTTTATTTGTTTAATTGTTTGCTTGGGAGGTCGATACGTTGGTCGGCCATCAGTAGGTTGGTGGGTCAGTTAAGTCGATTGGTTGATTGTTATTTGTTGTTCATTTGGAGATTCACGAAATTCAATTTTTTGGTCTGATTTTATTTCTTGGGCCACATTTAAATACCAATAGTTTGTACTAACTAGATGTAAATTGCAATAACAACTGGCAGAGCTTCTTGTCACAGCCGGCAGTGTATGCCAACAGCTGCGGCTGATCTTTCCAATAATACATGTACCGCACATAGAAATGACATCATTCCTACACATATCCGCTGGTTACGACATCCCACCGACGTCGGTTTGATGCAGGGAATTTGTCTCTGTGGCCATCCTACCACCTGTACAGAAATCCTGTAAAAACCTACGTTGAATTAACGTAGCGATACTGGCTGGGCTGCCATGACCATTTCATTACATAAGAAGAATACACAGCTTTGATGAAATAAACAAAACAGTAACAACAATAACACTCATGACTTCGCCGTGAATGTAAAACAACAGTAGATAAGAGGATGTATGAAAAACAAGATTATAGAGAGTAATATTTCCACGACAAGTAAACAACCAAGCCAGCAATCTTATGGAAATCCGATGTGTACGATTGACGTCAACTTTGCACATATTGGAATGACATCATTCCTATGTACATTCACTGATTACGACATCGCACCGACCTCAGTTTCAGTTTGAGTTGGAGTTTGGATAAAGCACGTTGACATGGTAACGTTCACGTATTGTGCTGAGAAACAACTAAGATGACAGACAAATACTCGTACAGCAGAATGACACAACAAAAGAAGACCCTACCAAAAGTGCCCAGCAACCACCCGCTGTAGAGAACTTGCCTTACGCTAAACCTACCAATCCTACGGAAATCTACATCAGATTGACGTAGTGGTGCTGGTTTTGTCACATTCATTGACAGACATTCGAATTCAAAGAACAAGAAGACAGGGTTAAAACAAAAAAAACAAAAAAACAACGTAACCATCTCTATAGCAACAGTTTATTCACATTCATAAACACAATATTTGATAGCTGACATAATCCAAGCATACCTGACATACACGTACCTGGGCCTGCCTGTCTACCCTCTGCTACTGACACATCACAACAGAAAACAGGGAGAGAGAGAGAATGAGAGACAGAGAGAGAGACAGAGTGAGAGATAAAGAGAGAGAGACAGAGAGAGACTGTTAACCCCGGCGTCTCAACTACAGGCCGGCTTTATTTCATTAGCCCAACATCAAACAAACTGCTATCTAGTTACACACTGATACCACAAGTCACCAGTCAGTATTTATACTGAATCAAAATCAAACAATGCAGAGATAATAAATCTTTAATTGATGATTTACAAGTATGATTAATTCTCATACTGAGCTAACAGTTCTTTTGGCATCTTTTTGCCAAGTTTCCTCTCTCTTTTTGTCTATCTCTTTCTTTCTTTCTCTCTTTCTTTCTTTCTTTCTCTCGCTCTCTATCTCTTTCTTTCTTTCTCTCTCTCTCTCTTTCTTTCTTTCTTTCTTTCTTTCTCTCTCTCTTTCTCCTTCATGCTTTCCCTCTCTCTTGCTCTCTCTCTCTCTCTCTCACACCCTATTAGGCTCTCTCTCTTTCTCTCTCTCTCTCTAACACCTAGGCATTAAGACACATAGGCAAAAACTCACTGATCCTTGTTTCTACTTTCTCTCTCTCCAACATTTGCTTATTGAACAACTTCACATTTACAAAGACAGATTTTGCCTGCACATACATACATAATAATATAATATTTACATAATTTTACATCCATACTCAAATAACTGTAATCTCATCCAATGGCTCAAAGTGACATAAATGTCCATAAAAAAAAAAAGGAAAAATCAATTCACAATGTATTTAATTACTCAAATAAATTCAAATATTGCAAAACAAATAAAAATACACTATTACTTATCCCATCCAACATTTAGCATACTTTGGCAAACACTTCTATTGACATCATCACAACTGAACTGCCCTGCTCGTCTATAACTAAAAGACAGAGTGATTATTTGTGCCATATTGCCAAATTGGCTTTTGTTTGCACTGTAAAGTTGTTTTTTTTTTTGTGAAAGTTTAAGGGTTAAGGTAATTTGGGCTATATTAGGATAACATTTGTGCCTAAATCTGGTGAAATCAGGCGGAGGTGAAATTTTTACATCTCTTTAAAAAATCAAAATAAAATATTCTTAAGAAGATTTCAAGCAAAATATTTTAACTGAATAAAGAAAAAAGGCTCATCTTTCATTTAATAAGCAAATCCCAATTTCCATAGAAAAATTTTCCCCTCCTCAGGAATTGGATCTTCCACATTCAGCCCGATTTCACCAGATTGACCCAAATTTAGCTCATCGACCACAACTTTTCACTGGCGAAATAATCATATCTACATTTTTGGAAATTGGCCACAAAAGATTGATAAAATTTCTATTGCTGGTATGTTTGCTACATGGCCCAAATAGACCTTACTTTAATACTGAACACTTTCTGCTACAAAAATGTAAAGTATACAGGAGCTTCTATATATATCTTGACATTTACAACTGAGGAGGTTAGAATTAGAAGGACTCTAAGTGCCATTTGACTGCTTTTGAGAAAAAAAAATAAATTAATTCAACATTTTAATGATTTACTTGAAGAGTTGATGTCAGTGTTGCAAACGTATTTTAAATTTCACTTTGTTTATTCCGAAATGATGTTGTTTTTTTTCTCAAAAGCTAATGCTAACTCCCTCAGTTGTTCATTACAAAAAAAGTAAATTGCAACAGATTCACAAAAATGAGATGTCCTATTGTACAACTATTCATTAAAAAATGCTAGTGAATTATCAAATATGAGCTTGTCCATCATACTATACAGTTTTGTACATAAAACAGAAGATTGAATGACTTGGCGGCGTTTTGTTTACAAGTATGTGGCCATTTATATACAGTCCCAATTTGTGTGTTTGATCTCGTGTGTGCACAGGTTGCATGTGAGTATGTTTATGTGATGTATATATACTGTAGTATTTTTTGAATTGTATGATGATCGATGATGTCTGTCTGTACATAGTTTCATTATGATGTGCATAAGTTTGTATGTTTTTGAGTGTTTTATCAAGTGAGAAATTAAATGTAGGTCAATATTGTGGGAGTGTTACAGTAATATCTTTTGAATGTGTGTACTACAGGAACATGTACGGGTTAAAAATTATATATCTATATGTATGAAGAAGGCGACTGATATTAAGTAAAAAAATAGTCAGCCCTTTTGTGGCTACTGTTGAGCTATGAATAATGTATGCATATAGTAAATGTACATTGTGAGCTCTGATACCCATGTCTCAGTGTGCACTTGTGATGGAAAGTATATTTATCTGTACATGTGTTCATGTATATAATATATATGTTGTTTGTAAATCACAACATTAGTTCTTGTTTGTTCTATCCCCATTTTCTGAAAAACTGGAGATCTTTTAGTATGTAGAAAAGGTATAACAAATGCACACTTTGGCACTTGTTAAAAATGCGTTGTGGCACTCATGAAGCTGTTTCACAATTCTGATTTATTCTAACGTAGTTGCTGTTGATCCATGAATAATGCATGTGTCTATACATGGGCTGTAAATGTACCAGAGGCAAACCAAACGTTTTCCATCTGAATATGAACAAATAGAGATTGCAAGTCATTGCAAGCTCTGATACCGGATGTCCCAGCAAGTATTTGTAATGGAAAAATATTTATCTGCACATTTGTTTGTGTATATGTTCCTATGTTTGTGTCATCATGAACATCCATTTACAATAATAATAATATAATAATATTGAAGATTTATATACTGCGCTTTTCCTGACAGGGCAGGGGGCTTTGCAAGGAGAAAAAAAATGGGTTTTTAAATTATTTTTTAATCTGGCAATGGATTTCAGCTCCTTGGTGTTCAATGGAAGCTCATTCCAGATACTAGGACTAAATAACTGAAAAAGGACGATGACCGATTGTTTCCAAAGTATAAATTGGTTTTGTGAAAGTATTGCTGGTAATAGATCTTAACGCCCTCGTTGGTTTATGAATAGAGAAAAGATATGAAATGTGTGATGGAGCAGAGGACAATTTTTAATGGTGACATAAACATGGAAATTATATATTCTATTCTAGCTCCAACTGGTAGTCAATGCAATTGCTTTAAAATAGGTGTTATGTGGTTAAATTTTTGGAGTTGTAGTAACAAAACGAGCAGCATCCTTGTCTAGGCGTTGTAGGCCTAATTTGTTTACTTTCTTTTCTGGAAGACCCACTGACGAAGAATTGCAAAAATTAAGTTTGGATAAAATAAAAGAAGATGCAAGTTCAGCAGCTGCATCAACCCTTAAGAATGGTCTTCACATGCAAGTGTTCATTTGTATACAGATACCTGTACACCTGCCAGATAATATGTGAATGAAAAACATTATTTCAAAATTTACTTTTCTAATTTAAATGGAATTTTTGAGTTACATCTTTTTATAATGTTCTCCCCACTCAAAGAGATTGTGTCACCTCTATTAATATAATGTTCTCCGAGATAAAAGAGATTTCTGGGTAGAAAATTACATTCGCTGATGAAATTCTCTATTAAAAGCATTAAATAATGTGTGATAATTTATGCCATTAAGTCCCTTTCTTTTCAACGTAAGTGTTTTGGAATGAGACTAGGGATGACGCAGTTATGTGCTTTTTGAGTCACTTCATTGGTATGTGTGTGTGTGTGTTTTTGAGTCCGTTTGCTAGTTTGTTTGAATCTTTAAAAAATGGCCAATGTGTACAAAATGGCATGCGTAAGTATGTGTCCAACAGTTTGTTTACTAGTGTGTACAATTGAGTATTCTGGGTACAGGACTAAATGGTGATGAATCTAGACAATTATTTTATCCCATAAATGGCTTTGGTTTTTGAAATTTCAATAATCTGCCAGTTTAATGGTATCCCTGGCAGCACCCCTATGTCAGTCCTATGTCAGTCTGACGTAAATTTGTATAGGATTTCAGCAAGGTTGGTAGGATTACCAGAGGGCAGATTCCCTACATCAAACTGACCTCGGCACGCTATGGTAATCAGCGGGCCTATGTAGGAATGATGTCATTCCTATGTGCAGACTTGACATCAATCCTTTACTTCAGATTTCCATAGGGTTGCTGGTTGAGATTATTGTCCATCTTGATAATACTGGACCCATCGGGTCTCATTTTGTATAATGGTCACTAAGGTTATGGAAATATTAAAACTGTACATACATTTATTACATTAGAGGTCATTCGGGGATGAGTTGAAAAAATGACACTTTTTCAAAAATGGTTTTGAAGCATTGGGAGAATACAGAATGAGATGAATTTCCACATTCAATGATAATGGCAGTTACGTAGTTTCAACATGACATAATGTTATCATGATATATTACATTCATATACTTACATTGTAGTATGAAAACGTGACAAGAAAATGACGTATCTTGTGTTTTCTTTATCAGTGTGTTTGACTCAGAGACAGAGAATGGGGTAAATGAGTGTGGGTGAGAAGATTTCAACCGTTTTCCATTCGTCACTCTCTCTCTCTCTCTCTCTCTCTCCTTCTCTGTCTCTCGCACTCTTTCTCTTTCTCTCTCCCTCTCTCTCTCTCTTTCCCTTTTGCTGCCTCTTCCACATTCTCTGCCTCTCTCTCTTTCTCTGGCTCATTGTCTGTCTGTCGGTCGGTCTCTCTGTCTCTACCTCTCTCTCGCTCTCTCTATTGATCTATCTGTGTGTGTCTCTCTCATACGTACACATACATACACACACTCACTCACGGCCAGGGAGAAACACACGTGCACACGCACAGCCACACCTATGGAATATCAACTAATCATCCATATTCCGAATCCAATCTACCAAAGTGATCTCACTGTTTTCATTTTTTGTTCTATCCATGACCCTTCCCCTCCACCCCCACTCCCCCCCCCCCCTCATGTGAATAGTTATTTGTGACCCAGCCTTCCAAACAGTAATTAAGTCGCACAGACCCTCCATGTACGCTTTCAATTGGGAACTCCCTTCCCCCCTCCCCCTTCGAATGTACGCTACATACATTAGGGCTTAGCCCTATTCAGATACTAGTAAGTCATGGTGCTAACCTTTTGGCCTAAGTCAGACTTAGGCCAAAACAGAATGTACCTGTTACGTCATTGCCCTATCCATGGTGCATCTATTAATCTAAAAAATCATTCAAAAGTGCCAAGCCACTCTCCTGGAAAATATAAAACTTTCTGTAAGTGTAATGGCCTAACTCATTCATAGACGTAGGCCATTTTGGTTCTGGGGTTGTTTCAGCCAACGTGAATGATGGCCACTTTTACCTAGAGTCATTTTGGACTAAGTCTGACTGCATTGCTAAAGAATTTAAATAAGTTTTTTTGCGATTTTCTCAGGAGTTTCAAAAAATGGCCAAGGCCAAAAAGGTCAGCACCATGACGAGTAGTACATTGACGCTCGCAGGTGTGACAAAAGTTGACTTTGACTAGACATCATAAGAAGATCGATGATCCAACTTTTGTTTGAAGGCGTGGCAAGACAGTACAGAACACAGGATGGTCAAACCCCCGCCGGCAGCAGTCATGTAGAACGCCCAGTACAGGGTACAGTCACCTGCAAAATAGTGTAATTAACAGGCAAATTCTTTTAATAAATGACTTACAATAACTTATCACCAATAAATCTATGTGTTTGCGCAAAATTGTAATTGGTTATACAAGAGGCAGAGGTAAAGAGGTTGTCTATACCCTTGTTGCAACTTATTATCATTTCACAGTCAGATTTTAGGCAGAAAAAAAAGATTTCGAAAATTTGACACTTATGAGGTCTGATCATATAGATCAGTATTCCTCAACTTCGATTTTCCGAAAAAAAAAAAACCAACAACCGCTCACCCCATTATGATCGGATAAAGTTATTCTATACAGTATATGTGACGCAACTGGACGGTTCAGTCCGGAAGGTACAGGCCTAGTTATTGAGTAATTGCCCAAACGAACTTTTCTCAAAACTTTACGTCTTAAAAAAAGTGATAGTCATCAACTTCAATTGCCTAAAACACAGTCTAATAATGTTCAGAATTCAATGAATTTAGTATCAAATCCAAGGGAAAAGAGTTCTCATTCACTTGATATCAATAACTCAGTTTACCTAAAATGTACCTTGTGGACCGAATCGTCATGATGTATCACATACAACAAGATGTTTAAAATATTTATAATAATATATTACCATTAAAGTTGTGCATCTCTTAAGTTCAATGTTTTAATCCGAGATAAACAAGGAAACCACCAACACAACACAAACAAACAACAGTCTATCTATACTGTTAAGTTCAAATTCACTATAAAATTAAGATTTCTATGAGAAATCCCTACACCCCATTCAGAGGTCCCATGTGCCACCGAAATATTGCCACTTCCCACCTTGAGAAACACTGATATAGATGTTGTAAGCAACATTTACAACAGCAACAACAACATCACTAACAATGAAAACCAACAACATCATCACAAGACACCAACACCACCTCCTCCTCATATATTTACCTAGCTGATAAACATCAGATCTATGCCCACAGGCTTGTACCACCTGGGCAGTGTCCCAACCGTTGGGGTAGACAGCAACACCGCCGCCAATCAGTACACCTGGAGGCAGAAAAATTAATAATAATGTGAAAATAATTACCACTGAAATATTATTAGAGTTTATGTCACCAGCATCTTCATCTCCGCCATCACCACCGACACCACCGTCTACATCCTCCTCCTCTTCATCATCATCATCATTTATTCCACGGTCACCATCGTAATCACCACCACCATCATCGTTATGTTTTTCCTCCTACTCCTCAGCATCGTCATCATCGTTGTCACGAGCAGGTGAGCTGGGATCAGTAGTTACGGGGGAAGGGGGTAGAGTTAACCCACGGCCCACGGGTAATGAAAAGCGTGCATGTTGTGAGTGGGGGGGTCTGCATGAGGCGAGAGCGCTGTACTACTATCACTGCAAGTTAGAAGGTCCTAGGGGACGGACGTAAGTGAGAACAGTCGGGAGATTGTGACAGTGTTTCCAGTGATGACTGGTAGGTGGAACGATGATTGATAATTATGATTGATGTATTATATTCGTCTACGACCATGATGTAACTAAGTATATGTGAGGAATGTGGAAGTCCTTGATACTGTATATAGCAATGTGCGCCATGAGCGATAGATGGAAGTTAGCTTCATGGATTTGTAGCGAGAGTGAGTAGGGTGTAATACGGTGGAGGTGTTACCGTAAGATGTTGGTGAGTGAAATGTGAACTATTGTGTGTACGCTTCATGAGTTGTAATGAGGGGTGAAGTGATTAGAAATGGTATGGTATTATACCAATGTAATGTTATTTTTGTAGGTGCCGGGGTCGGGCCGAAGCGCCACCTACGGTGAGCACAGGGGATAGGCCAGCATAGGGCCGAAGGCCACACATAGGCCAGGAGTGAAGCTGTCGGGGTAGGACAGTCGCAGCACATGAGTCGTGGCAGTCTGGCCACAGACAGGGATGTATAATAGGATTGTGAATGTGCTATTAAGATGTGCTATTGTGACATGGATGTATTACTGTGCGAATGAGATATTCATGTGAATTGAAGTATTAACGTGCTATGGCCACGTGAGGTGTATAGGAGGCTAAGGTGTATTGCCATAGGGAGGCGCTATTGAGAGACTGTGGTGTGAAAGAATATTAGTGTGTCATTAAGACCCTGAGTGGAGAGGCTGAGGCCGAGGTGAGTAATTACCGGGTTGTGGACCCGAGGAAGTGTTACTGAAGAAGGCCGTGGACGGCAGTTAACTTGAAGAATATAGTGTATATATGTAATTGCACTGTTATCCTTATCTTTATATTTATGTTTAATAAATGTGTGAGTCTGATGGGTTGTTCTGTTAAGTGTTATACTTGTTCGTTCGTGATTGTTGTCCTGTTATAACCATCGCATCTCCCAGTCTGGGATTTGTGACAATCGTCATCATTACAATCATCATATCCCCCCCCCCCCCCATATCACCAACAAAAATGTATAATTGATTATTAAATAAATATTAATATTCAAATATTATTATAATGCTTTAGAATACAAGTTGTGAGTTGTGAACTGTTGTGAATTGTGAACTGTTGTGAGTTGTGAACTGCGCCTAACAGGCTGCGTTACAATTTGCTCTGAGACAGAGAGAGGTAAAGAGAGTGAGAGAGAGAGAGAGGGTGAGAGAAAGAAAGAGCGAGTGAGAGAGCTTCTGTAAAGCGCATAGAGCATTTCTAATGGCAATGGATATAAATGCGCTACATAAATGCCATCCATTATTATTATTATTATTATCATCACCATCATCTCCAGGAAGAGTAAGAATCAAATGATAGAGAGACGACGGCACAGAAAGAGAACTGATCATCAAAACAAATAAAATAAACCTCTTTAGTGTATGCATCGCTAAAAGCCAATCTTAATATTTTTGGTGCCTTTTACCAACTCTCTCTAAAGACTTTCTCTTTCGTAAGGTGGTTCAAATTAAGCACGGACCACCCACCCCAAATCTTTGCTTACACTATAGCAAATAATCCACATACTTTATGAATCAAGTCACAGTTTCATAAAGTCATCACAAAATCGCATCAAGAATGTTCACAAGTGCACAAGGTAATTTTGGTTTCTTTGTGGAAAGTTTACATTATGGGAAAAGCGGTTTATGTAAAAGAAACTAAATATTTAAGTCGGTGCTGATGGCGCGTGTATACAGTGAGCATACCTGGATGAGCAACTCGGGCACGTCTAGAGTTCATCATTACTGACTCATACGACATTAATTATGGCAGAAAGACTTAGCTGTATCTAGCAAGTAGACGCTCTTAAAGTGTGGAATTTGCCATAATCTACAGATCTATAGATCTCTAAAATGTACGGCCAGCCCAGTCAAGAAACAGCACAAGTGAGCTAAAACAGTATTGAAAATGGCAATTCTTTATAAAATCCTTGAAGGAATTCATGTTTTTTGCTATTGTTTACGGGGGGGGGGGGGGGGGGGGGGAGAGGGGGGGGGGGAGGGGGCGCAATATAACAGACGTATTTCAATTATCAAGGCACATTATTTCGACTGACAGTACTATTGGTAAATTCGCTTGCCCTGTCAACAGTAGATTACTGTAACTCATTACTTGCTGGACTACCACAGGAAAACATTTTTAAAAAACAGTAAATAGTACAGAATAACGAAAGGAAAAGAGATCATGCATCCCCTCTACTGCAGAGCTTGCACTGGCTACCGGTAGAAAAACGAAAAATGTATAAACTGGCTACCCTGTGTCACAAATGTACAGAATCGCACCATCTTATTTAAGTGATCTTTTGGCTCCCCATGTACCATCACGACATCTGAGATCATCCTGTACACACGAAAAAGTTTAAAATGCCTAAAATGTCCCAGAAGACCATGGGTGAAAACTCGTTTTCTTATCAAGGGTCTCAGATTTGGAATTCTCTGCCTCTGTCTTTGAGAGAGACTGAAAATTTTGACTTTTAATCATCAGCTGAAGAGTCATATTTGTACACTCTGAATGTCTATCAAGTTTTTGGTTTTTTCCTGAGTATGTCTGTGTATTGTGTGTGTGATTATATGATATAAATGTTGTAAAGCGCTTAGAGCCTGGTTGTTAATGGGATGAAGCGCTATATAAATGCTGTGTATTATTATTATTATGATTATCATGGTTATTATGTAAAACAACTCTTCTTGTGGTTGTTTTTATTCTCCTATAAAATCAGGTATTTGGTACTATTTCCTTTCATCATCCCAGTCAGCAACCCCTAAGGAAATCCCATAGGTAGGTTTGACGTCAAATTTGCATATATAGAAATAACATCGTTCCTCAAAGATCTGCAGGTTATGACATCGGGCCAACGTCGGTTTGATAAAGGGAACCCGACCCTATGGTAATACCACCAATCCTAGCGAATTCTACGTCGGATTGACATACTAACACTGGCTGGAAATCACTTATAACTTCAGGACTACGCGACCAAAAAAGTATGAAGCTATTGTGTGCTACCTCAGTTTTCAACGTTACGTTACGTGGACACATCAGTTATAGACCAACTTTCTGTGACCTCTTTCAAGGACTTTTAGAAGGCCGACAGACAGGCAGATAGACATGCACACAGACAGAGATACAGACGACAGACAGACAGGCAGATAGACATACACACAGACAGAGATACAGACGACAGACAGACAGATAGATAGATAGATAGACAGATAGCTAAATAGATAGATAGATAGATAGATAGATAGATAGATAGATAGATAGATAGATAGACAGACAGACAGACAGATAGATAGATAGATAGATAGATAGATAGATAGATAGATAGCTAGATAGATATATAGATAGATAGATAGATAGATAGATAGATAAATAGATAGATAGATAGATAGATAGATGGATAGACAGATAGATAGAGATAGA
>OZ007580.1:44644602-44662102 GCA_963931925.1 Onchidella celtica
GCCAGTACAAATAAGAGTGGCAAAGCTACGAATACGGACAAGGGGCTCCGTAAGGTCAGGCGTCAGCTCGAAAAGTCGCAGGTAGACAGCGATTACGATGGCTTTAACAGTGAGTTTACCCTAGAGGAACTGGAGAGAGCACTTGGCAAGTGTAAAAATCGTAAAGCGCCAGGCCCGGACAAAATCTCCAACGAGATGTTGCTCCAGATGGGCCACACGGCAAAGAAATGGCTCCTAGCCTTAATAAATAGAACGTGGCATGAAGGCAAACTCCCTATTGACTGGAAAAAGGCAGTGGTGTCAGCTATCCCGAAATCAGGCAAAGATGGTACCGAACCATCACATTATAGGCCAATATCCCTTACCTCTTGCATCTGCAAAGTAGGGGAGAGGATGGTTAACTACCGGCTGACCTGGTATCTAGAAGAGCGCGGTCTTCTAGACAGACACCAGGCGGGCTTCCGTAGTGGCAGGCAGACGATGGACCAGCTTATCCGATTGACCCAAGCGGTCAATAATGGTTTCCATAGGCGGGAGCATACTATCGCCGTATTCGTCGATCTCAAACAAGCGTACGATAAGGTGTGTAAAGGTGGACTACTCCTTAAATTACTCAAGGCGGAGGTCAAAGGAAACTTATACGCATGGATAAAAGATTTCCTTCACAATCGAACAGTCCGCACCAGAGTGAACGGACAGACCTCAAGCCAACTCACCATGGAGAATGGCCTACCGCAAGGTTCAGCGTTAAGCTGCACGCTCTTTGCGGCTTACACCAGCGACCTTACCCAACACCTGAGATGCGAAAAAGCGATGTATGCCGACGATATGGTAATCTGGAGGACAGGAAAGCATGTCCAATGGTTACAGCGAGACCTTAACCGGGACCTCGCGACGCTTGCCTGCTACTGCCGATTGTGGAAGATGGAGATAAACGTCGATAAGACAGTTTATCAACTCTTCACCAACGGAAAACACGTCCAGAAAGCCACCATCAATCTTAAGATCAATGGCCAGACACTCAAAAGGGAAAGCGCACCACGATACCTGGGAGTTGAACTTGACAGCAGGCTCAACTTGCAGACTCACGTCAGCAAGCTCGAGACTGAGGCTAGGAGGCGATTGACACTGTTAAAAACGCTCGCCAGTACCAACTGGGGTGCCACTGGGAAAGTTCTCAGACAGCTATATCTAGCCTACGTCCGAGCAGGACTAGAATATAGCCTACCACTGCAACCAATGGCCAGCGACCGAACGCTGTCGGCACTGGACCGAGTTCAGAACAGCGCCTTGAGACTCATAACAGGCTGCCTCAAAACCACTCCTACGAATGCTCTCGAAATCATGACCAATGTGGAACCACTGGCAAACAGAAGGGAAGGAAGCGTACTACAGCAGTACGAGAGGTTAAAAAGGCCCGAGCCGGACTACCCGGCGCGGGAGGCGATCGAAATCGAACCGCCACCGAAAATACTCCAGAAGAAGTCGTTCCTGGGCGAGGCCAAACGACTAACTGAGGAGTATGGGCTAGAACAAGACAGAATGCCCCTTCGGTTATGGACGAAAGAGCCACCTCACGCCTCCCTGAACCCCCCAGTGGTCAAAACCACGCTTCTAGACACAAACCTGACTAAGGAGGTCAATCCCACGATCCTGAAAACGGCAGCTGGCGAAACTATTGACTCGTACCCAGCACACATGATTAAGGCTTATACTGACGGTTCGGCAGTACAGGCGACTACGAATGCGGGGTACGGGGCAATAATCTACTACCCTGACGGCACCGACACCGATAAGATCTATGGGCCATGCGGGGCGAATGGCTCCAACTTCGACGCTGAGGCGACAGCGATTTGGAGAACACTGACTACGGTTTTCAACGGCTTTGAAAACGGAACAGTATCGCCAGAAGATATTGTTGTGTTCTCAGACTCAAGGGCCACACTGATGGCCGTCCAATCGCTCAACCATAAGCTCGAGGCACATGGCGCAGATAAAATCAGACATATCTGCCACCAGATCATAAGTGGATACGGCGTCGAGGTCCACCTCCAGTGGATCCCCGCGCACATAGGTATCCGGGGCAACGAGGTTGCTGATAGCCTAGCGAAACAGGGTACCAGAGGCGAACAGCCAAAGCACCCAACGTCTTACCCAGCAGCCCGAGCCAGAATCCGCGCTCACGGACGCAGGAAATGGCTATATCAATGGGCAAACTCGGATAAAGGACGTAGGGTGTATCATAATCAAACCAAACCAGACATCAAAAACCCGATTTTGTCACTAGAGCGCAAATACGCGACTATCATACAGCGTATGAGGACGGGACATGTCCAGTTGAACGCACATCTAAATCGTTTCAACCCACTCCGTGAGCCAGTATGCCGGCACTGCGGGTCCCCGCAGGAGACTGTCGAGCACATACTCGCGGAGTGCCAAGGACTGAAACAACTAAGATCCCGCCACCTCCCAGATACCCCGACAGTCTCCAATTGCCTAAACAACTAAAGAATACTGCCATATTCACCATTGCCGTCACGAGTGAAAACTCGATCGGCCAGGGATGAGCACTCGAGTCTGTTGTGTCTGTCTTGATAAATTTTTCGGAACTTGGTACATCCATTGAGTATATGAGAGACAGTTTCTGTTGGGTGGTTGCAGATTTTGCACCTCTTGGTGTGAGTCGTTGGGTAGTAAAGGTGCATCAGGCTCTCACACTGAAGAAGCTGCAGACGCCCTCTTGCGGTGAAGGATCGAATGTCATCACGCAGGTTGATGTTACTGATGTACGCAGCTGAAGCTCGGTGGTCAATATTTCCTGCCTCTCTTAATATACGGCCTTGAGACTATTTGTTTTTTAAATCTTCTTCAAGTTCCTTTAGTTTCTGCTGTTTGTATACCGAATAGAAAGTTTTGGGACATTCGAAGCTGTGTGTTATGTCTTCGTCGATTTGTATTTCGAAGACGTATTTGTACATACATACATACATACATACATACATATTTCAAGAACTTTATTGACTATATGATTTTTACATGCAATGAATACATCCATTTACATAATCACATATTCAACCATCTTCAGCTGTACAACACACCAATATATTCCGTACAATAGACATTACATTTTGTACGTTATTTCAATCAGATTAAATTATACCTTCTTTTCCATACTCTTTGCGAACCTATAATTGCGCTAATGCTGATAAACTTGCACATGCTAGTTGACTGCCTATTGCTGAAACCTAGCATTTTTAACCCTAATGCGGCTTTGTTATGAACAGTCCCCAATGCTCCCACGATAATAACAATGATTCTACAGTGATAGCCCTTGTCATTCATATTATTATGCAGTGATAGATATTTCAAAAACTTTTCATGAAAACATAAATCGATGAATTTGTCAAATGGAACAGCAATTTCTACAATAAAAGCATCTTTGTTCTTTTCATCTAATATGAGTATGTCAGGCTTGTTGGGGATGTTTTCGTCCACCTGAACACATTTGTTGGTTGTCACTACACAAATATCACTGGCTAATTTATTGGAGATGTGTTCATACAAATAATTTACAATTCTGTCATGCCTTTCTGAGTACATTCCTTTAAATTGTTGACATCCATTGAGAATATGTGAGTTTGTGTCATATGGATGGTTGCAAAGGGAACATGATCGAGGGAATGCCTCGGGGTAATATTTATTCATGTTAACATTTGTTTCAAGAAGTTGTAATCTCCCCTTCATTGTAAATTTTATGATATTGTCATTCACACTTGAGTTTTTCAGAACAGCACTGGATGATGAATGCATGCATTTCATGACACTGTTAAAAATTTGACCCTGTTGTTCCAAGTTACGCCAATAATCAATATCTTCTTTCATTCTTTGTTGTTTGAAATATTTTGATAGCGTGTGTACATTGGTGGTGGACATTAAAGTATTGTTGCTATCGTACATAGACAAAGTGAAAAGATCATTCTCTGCATCAAAATTTAAAGAAGATTTCAATTTTGTACACAATCTATTCATTTCGACAAAGTCGGAAGCCCCCCAGTTAACTTTGCTTTCCTTTTTCAGTATATTTTTCTCTGTCAACTCGAAGCCACCAAAATGATGTTGCGTCCTATCTTGTACCTCTTTAACTTTTCGCTTTGACATGTGTAAATGAAGCGCGTTGCGCGCTGTCTTTCGAACCTGCTCGTCGTCACAATTGAGCATAGATAGTAAAAAGGTGACTCTTTTAACATAATACATTGTGGATGGTTTCAATACATACATACATACATACATACATACATACATACATACATACATACATACATACATACATACATACATACATACATACATATATACATACATACATACATAGACAGATAGATTGATAGACAGACGGACAAACAGACAGACAGACAGACAGACAGATAGATAGATAGATGGATAGATAGAGAGATAGACAGACAGATCGATAGATGGATAAATAGACAGACAGATAGATGGATAGATAGATAGATAGATAGACAGATAGATAGATAGACAGATAGACAAATAGATAGATAGATAGATAGATAGATAGATAGATAGATAGATAGATAGATAGATAGATAGATAGATAGATAGATAGATAGACAGATAGACAGATAGATAGATAGATAGATAGATAGATTGATAGATAGATAGATAGATAGATAGATAGATAGATAGATAGATAGATAGATAGATAGATACATACATACATACATACATACATACATACATACATACATACATACATACATACATACATACATACATACATACATACATACATACATACATAAACAGATAGATAGACAGACAGATAGATTGACAGATAGACAGACAGATAGATAGATAGATAGATAGATAGATAGATAGATAGATAGATAAATAGATAGATAGATAGATAGATAGATAGATAAATAGATAAATAGATAGATAGATAGATAGATAGATAGATAGATAGATAGATAGATAGATAGATAGATAGATAGATAGATAGATAGATAGATAGATAGATAGATACATACATACATACATACATACATAATAATAATAGTTCGTCCATCAGGTATGATGATGACCTTAACAACACCAGAGGAATAAAGAACAGAAATTGTTGAGAATTTCAACACATGGACAATAAAGAGAACTAAAGGACACAGAGGACAGAATGGAAAGACTGTTCTTTCATGACTTATGGCTTCTCATGTGACTGATAAGTCCTATTTTTGTCCTGCAGACCCTTCCGCATAAATGACAAGAGTGCTCCGTTGGTTCAGTACCACTGGGCCTTTTCTTGCGCCGTTCTCTTTTTTTGATAGCCTGCTGGACTCTGTCAGCTTCCCATGCTTTGCTGCCTCTGGTAAGGGCCGCCCTCCAATTTGCACGATCAAGCGAGAGCTTTTCCCACTCACTCACATCAATGGCAAAGGCCTTCAGTGATTGCTTGAGAGTGTCTTTGTAACGTCTCTCTGGGGCCCCAACATTCCTCGTTCCATTGGAGAGCTCAGAGAAGAAGATTTGCTTAGGGAGTCTGGAGTCGGGCATTCTGACAACATGTCCTGCCCAACGTAGCTGAATTTTTTTCAGGTGGCAGAAGATGCTCAATTCCTTGGCACGATTGAGGACCTCAGTGTCTGGAATTTTATCCTGCCATTTGATCCTTAGGATCTTTCTAAGGCAGGTCAGATGAAAGTGATTTAGCTTTCTGGCATGCGATTGGTACACTGTCCAGGTTTCAGCCCCATAGAGTAGGGTGGGAAGGACCACAGCATTGTACACTTTCAGCTTAGTGTCTGTGCGAATGCCGGCAACATCCCATACTCTCTTTCGAAGCCTGCCAAATGCAGAGCTGGCTTTGCTGATTCTTGAGAGAATTTCAGTATCAACACGAGCCGCGGAAGACAGTGTACTGCCAAGATAGGTGAAGTTCTCCGACACCTTCAGAAGACTGTCATGGACTTTGATATTTGGGGTCATAGGATACTCGTCGTCTGGAGTAGGCTGATGGAGCACTTCCGTCTTCTTTGTGCTTATTGTGAGGCCAAAGTTGTCACAGGCACTAGAGAACTTATCAACACAGTTTTGCATGCTATCCTCATCGTGTGCCAGAAGTGCACAATCATCAGCAAATAGTAGGTCACAGACTTGAGTACTTTTGGTTTTGGTTTTTGCCTGAAGTCTCCTGAGGTTGAATAGACTGCCATCAGTTCGGTACTTGATGCTTACCCCTTGAGGAGGAGAGCTAAAGGCTTCTTGTAGCATTGCCGAGAACATGATGCTGAACAGAGTTGGGGCTAAGACACAACCCTGTTTTACCCCATTTGTGACAGCAATTGGCTCTGAAACACTGCCGTTGCTTTTGACTGCAGCTTGCATGCCATCATGAAACTGGCGCACTATTGTGATGAATTCGGGTGGACCCCCAAACTTCGCCAAGATTTTCCAGAGGCCTTCACGACACACTGTGTCAAATGCTTTTGTGAGGTCAACAAATGTGATATACAGCGCTTTATTTTGTTCCATGCATTTTTCCTGAATCTGTCTGGCAGCAAAAATCATATCCACCGTTCCCCTCTCTTTACGAAAGCCACATTGGCTCTCGGGAAGCAAGTCATTTGACGAGAGGTGATCAAGAAGGCGATTCAGAATCATTCTTGCCAATATTTTGCCAGCAATTGAAAGTAGAGAGATTCCCCGATGGTTGTCACAGACTTGGCTGTCCCCTTTGTTTTTGTACAGATGGATGATTGAAGTATCTTTGAAGTCCTGTGGCAGCTTCCCTGCTTTCAACATATGATTGAACAACTCGGTCAACCTTTCAATAAGCTTTTCTCCACCGAAGGTATACACCTCAGCAGGAATTGAATCCACGCCTGGTGATTTGTTAAAGGACATCTGATTTGTGGCAGTTCGGGTCTCATTTGCTGTGAATGGCTTGGCAAGAGCTGCATTAATAGGAGTCTGAGGGAGGCGGTCAATGGACTCAGTATTTATATTTGATGGCCGATTTAGCACACCTCCGAAATGTTCTGCCCAACGCTGAATTATGGCATTCAATTCAACAATGCGTCTTGAACCATCTGACGCAAGAAGTGGCGTAGTGCCAGAGCGGGATGGTCCAAACACAGCTCGGAGGCTCTCAAAGAACTTTCTAGTGTTGTTTGTGTCTGCATATTTCTGAGTTTCTCTTACCCGCTCTTCAAGCCAGTCATTTTTCATTTTCCTCAGCTTCTTCTGGAGTACACCCTTACATGCACGCAGTGCATCAGCTTTTGCTGTGGAAGAGGGGTCACTGCAGTGAGCTTGGATGAGACTATTTTTTTCTTTGATGAGCACTTTGATTTCATTATCATTATCATTGAACCAGTCCTGGTGCTTGCGGACAGGAAAACCAACTGTGCTGCTGGCGCAAGAGTGTACAGTCGTATTTAGGTCAGTCCAGCTCTGTTCAATGTTCTCAGGGTCAAAAGTCACGCAATCCAATTTTGAGGAGAGTTCTGATGAGAGCTCGCTCTGTTTCTCAGCTGAGCAGAGTTTTGAAACATTTAGGCGTTTAGGTGGCGCTTTCCCTTGAGGGCGTCTATTGCGCCTCAGTGTTAGTCTGAGCTTACAAACAATGAGTCTGTGGTCAGTTCCACACTCGGCACCACACATCGCCTTTGTTACAAGGACATCCTTTCTGTCAGTCTTCCTCACAATGACATAGTCTATGAGATACCAATGCTTTGAGCTGGGATGCATCCATGACGTTCTGTTTCTCACGGGGAGACTAAAATTTGTGTTGGTAATGAACAGGCCAAATTCAGCGCACAAAGTAAGTAAGCGCAACCCATTGTTATTGCATGAACCAACTCCATGAGGGCCCAAAACATTTGGCCACGCTGAGATTTCGGAGCCAACCCTAGCATTGAAGTCCCCCAAGAGAATCAGCTTATCAGCTGCCGGGACAGAGCATATGACAGATTCTAGATCAGAATAGAACCTGTCTTTGGCTTCATCTGGGTTTGTCATGGTGGACGCATATGCGCTAATGAGGGTGGCTGACTGGCTTTTCCCAACTGGGATCCTGAGTGTCATTAGCCTGTCATTTATTTCAATTGGCATGGACTGCAAGTTTCTGACAAGGTCATTTTTAATTGCAAACCCAACACCATGCTGTCTTGGTTCGTCTGCACCCTTGCCTTTCCAGAAGAAGGTGTATCCACCACTGAGCTCTTTGAGTTGGCCACTATCAGGGAGTCTGGTCTCACTGAGTGCCACTATGTCCAGGTTGTACCTGCTGAGCTCAATGGCAATAAGTGCAGTGCGTCTTTCCGGGTTGTTTGAGTTGTCCTGTAGTGTGCGTATATTCCAGGCTCCTAGCCTGAGTAAGCTGAATTTCTTTTTGTTTCGACCGCAAAAAGGGATCCCCACTGGTCGCGGTATACCAGTCAGGGTGATGTGGTATAAATAGATAGATAGATAGATAGATAGATAGATAGATAGATAGATAGATAGATAAATAGATAGATAGATAGATAGATAGATAGATAGATAGATAGATAGATAGATAGATAGATAGATAGATAGATAGATACATACATACATACATACATACATACATACATACATACATACATACATACATACGTACGTACATACATACATACATACATACATACATACATAGACGGATAGATAGATAGACAGATAGACAGACAGATAGATAGATAGATAGATAGATAGATAGATAGATAGATAGATAGATAGATAGATAGATAGACAGATAGAGACAGACAGACAGATAGATAGATAGATAGATAGATAGATAGATAGATAGATAGATAGATAGATAGATAGATAGATAGATAGATAGATAGATAGATAGACAGACAGATAGATAGATAGATAGATACAGAGACAGACAGACAGAAAGACACACAGACAGACAGACCGATAGATAAATAGATAGATAGATAGATAGATAGATAGATAGATAGATAGATAGATTTCCCAAACAAAACAAACAAAAAAGAACTGCAATTATCAAACAGCCTTTGGACCACAGAAATCAGAACCAAAATGACTCCCTGTCATGTCCACTAATTCTCTTTGACACGAGGAAACCTCAGCCATTTCGCTGAAGATGAAAAGAAGCCAACCCGAGCATTTCAGTGATACCATCTCTCCCCAGCTCTCTATAGCCTACATGGCGGGTAGTCGTGATAGTCTTTGATCTAAGATGTCATTATGGCCTTTCATGGTGGCGCTGGGACAAAAGCCTTGCCTGCTTGCTCTTTCAGATTGTTGCAGTAAAAAAACCCACAGCTCTTGAATGTTGGAGGGTAGTGGTTCTCATGTCTAAAAAAAATCCCCAGACAGAAGGACAGAGAGAGAGAGAGATAGAAAGACAGAGAGAGAGATGGAGGAGAGAGAAAGAAAGATGAAAAAGAGAGAGAGAGAAAAAGAGTGACAGAGCCAGAGAAGAAAGAGTGTGAGAGCGAGAGAGAAGAGGAAGATAGTGTCACGATTAAGGAGGAGGGAGTAATCTTAGTAGGGGAGAAGGGGAGTTTAAAGTTGCTGAAGAGCATGAAAGTTTACTATCACGAGGAAGATCGGTGGCCTTGTGCACCACGAGTCTAGAGGGGGTGAGCTTAGCAGGGGAAAACACGGTTTTTAACATTTGACGAGCGTGAAAAGATACACACGACTCGCTTTAAATTAGTCGCGTGAGCAAAAACCTCGGGAGTATAAATGGAGGAAAAGCTCGACACACGGGGTTCTCAAAATTATTCATTCCAAGAGGAAGTCGCAGAAAGTATCGGTCCGGGCGACAAGTGGAAGGTCCTGCCATGGGGACCAGAAGTGTTAGGTGTGTGAGGGATCCATGATGTTCACATTTATTTCCAAATAAGAAGAATTTATCGGTCCGGGCGACAAGTGAAAGGTCGTGCCATGGGGACCAGAAGTTAAGGAGTCCTGATGACGGGATGGGAACCCTTCAGGAGCTCGTGATCTGCGACGGCGGGTGTGAACTGTGATTTCTTGTTTGTGTGAAGCCAGGGGCGTCTGTTTCCCCTTTTATCGTTGAAGCTAGAGATCTAGGAAGGATCGTTTGAACTCTGGAGACGTGAAACTGCATCAACGAGGAGAGCAGCTGTTGACAGAGACTATTGAGTATACGTAATTAAGTTTATGGACAAAAGGGTTAGATCTAGATGTGAGTTGGGGAGTAGAGAGTAGCCATGATCCCCAAGAGTGAATTTCAACTATCTCTGTTTTTATGATTGTATGTTTGATTATCATGAATTGAATGTTTTGACATAAGTTTTGTCATGCATTTAGAATTAAATATCGTTTAATTTAAATCTCACTCCATGTGTCCGTTGATCGCTGGTCTGCTTGCTTGGCTTGTTAGCTGGGTTTGAAAGGTAAAGAAGTTAAGTGCACATCACACACGTGGTCGTGACAATCTTCACGCACGTGATCGTGACACTAGAGAGAGAGAAGAGAGTAGAGCATGAGAGAGAGAGAGAGAGAGAGAGAGAGAGAAATGGGAAAGAGAGAGAAATCGTAAGATACAGCCAGGGAGAAGGGAGAGAGAAAGAAAGAGAGGAGGATCTAGGAGAGAGATGCGAGTGGGAGAGAGAGAGAGACAGAGAGAAAAAGAAAGTAAAAGAGAAACAGACCTAGCAACATTCACGAGATCACTTGTACAAATCATGATGCACTGTCTGCAATATGACAAAAACCCACAGCAACTCTGTACCTTCACAAAAGCATGTATGACCCAAAACTCACAATATTCCATCCATTATCTGAAACAAGTCACGTGACACACGCTGTTCTAATTTTTTTCTTACACATTTCCTAATTTATCATTCAAGAAATACCTTTTCTGGGTCAATCAAAGAACTGTTTTGGGATAAATAGTTATACACCCGTATGTATCAGATCTAGACTCATTTACATCAGTGTGGCAAATTTCGGAAGATTTGGATAGGGAGGATCTTTGTCTTTAGAAGTGTCAACGAAGTGGCCTTTCTACCTTGTTGAAATACATTGCCATAAATAACCATTGTGTTGGACATATATCCGTTTGCCATAACGTTATGTGTACTGTCACCTTTCTAAATGTTACGCCATAAAGACTAGAAAAACCGTGTATAAATCATGACAAGATGTCAGAGTGACAGTCATGTGGCAGAGTGATCCAGGGACACTGTAGGGCATATTTATCCATGGAACCATCTCAAAAAATATGTCCTCTGTGGGTAGGGCCGAACTGTCACACCACTAGTGACGCCTCTGGCTCGCTCTCTGTGCGTCTGCCCGTCTGTATCTTTCATACATTCTCTCACGCTTTCTCTGTCTCTCTCATTTTCTCTCTCTCTCTCTCTCTCTCTCTCTCTCTCTCTCTCTCTCTAACACGCTCTCTCCTTTCTCCTTTCTTTCTCTCTTTTCTTTCTTTCTTTCTTTCTTTTACCTTTCTGTTTTCCCTCTCTTTTCTACCTATCTATCTATCTATCTATCTATCTATCTATCTATCTATCTATCTATCTATCTATCTATCTATCTATCTATCTATTTATCTATCTATCTATCTATCTATCTATCCATCCATCCATCCATCCATCCATCCATCCACCTATCTATCTATCTATCTATCTATCTATCTATCTATCTATCTATCTATCTACCTATCTATCTATCTGTACTCTTAGAACGCCTCCCCTTTCTCTCTCTCTCTCTCTCTCCTTATTCCAACACCCCCTCCGTTTCCCTACACCCCCCCCCCCCACCACCCACACCAACAACAGGGGACATTATTTTTTTGGCTAGAAGTTAACACTGTCTGAGTAACACCGCAATTTTACCGTGATAAAAGGCCAGTGGAAATAGCTTCACATTGGCCGCAGTAATTGGGTGGTAATGGCCAGGGAGATGGACAGAGGGAGGGAGAAAGAAAGAGAAAGAGAGAGAGAGTAGTTTTCTGTGTCCGTGTTCCCTGGGAAACTGCATGGGAACAACGGAGTTGAATGGAGGCTTTGCTGTTGTGTTAGACCAGTGGTTCTCACTCTTTGGGTACCATAGACACAGGGCACTGTCACGAGTGGAGTGAGCGATAGTTAATAATTACGGGGGGAAAGGAGGAGAGTAAAATTAACGCACGTAGACAAGTAAGTTAAAGCGTGCTGTTATGAGTGGTGGGGGGTCTGAATGAGGCGAAAGCGCTGTATTACTATCACTGCAAGTTAGAAGGTCCTACTGAACGGACGCAAGAGAAAGCCCAGCGGGCGAACAGAGGGGATCAGTCGGAAGACGAATGAAAGTGTTTTTTCCAGTGATGACTGGTAGGTGAAACGATGATTGATAATTATGATTGATGTATTATATTATATTCGTCTATTACCATGATGTAAATAAGTATATGTGAGGAATGTGGAAGTCCTTGATATTGGATATAGCAATGTGCGCCATGAGCGAGAGATGAAAGTGAGTTCATGGATTTGTAGCGCGAGTGAATATTGTGTACTACGATGGAGGTGTGTTACCGTAAGAGGTTTGGTGAGTGAAATGTGAACTATTGTGTGTACGCTTCATGAGTTGTAAGGAGAGGTGGAGTGAATAGAAATGGTAAGGCATTATACCAATGTAATGTTATTCTTGTAGGTGCCGAGGTCGGGCCGAAGAGCGCCACCTACGGTGAGCCCAGGGGATAGGCCAGCATAGGGCCGGGGGCCACACATAGGCCAAGAGTGAGGCTGTCGGTGCAGGACAGTAGAGGCACATAAAGTCGTGGCAGTCAGGCCACGGACAGGGACGTAGATATGAGCGTGAATGTGCTAATGGAATGATAATGTACTATTACCATGTTGATGTGCTAGTGGAATGATAATGTACTATTGCCACGTTGATGGGCTCTTGAAATGATAATGTGCTATTGCCATGTTGATGTGCTATGGAAGTGACAATGTACTATTGCCATGTTGAGGGGCTATTGAAATGATTAATGTGCTATTAAGACCCTGAGGGGAGAGGCTGAGGCCGAAGTGTCTTTAGGAAGTAACTACCGGGTTGTGGATCCGAGGAAGAGTGCATGTGAGAACAAGGCCGTTGTACGGCAGTTAATTTCAATAATATAATGTATGTAACTGCACTATTATCTGTATAATTATGTTTAATAAATGTGTGAGTCTGATGGGTTGTCCTGTTAAGTGTTAAACTTGTTCGTTCGTGATTGTTGTCCTGTTATAACTTATCACATCTCCCAGTCTGGGATTTGTGACAGGCACAACTAGGGGAGGGGGGGGGGAGAAAGACGAAAGGGGGGAAGACGGGGAGAGAGGGGTGAGACCGATGGAAAGGTAATGGGGTAGATGTACATAATTATATAGAGAGAGCCAAAGAGTAGGAGATATAGATAGATAGATAGATAGATAGATAGATAGATAGATAGATAGATAGATAGATAGATAGATAGATAGATAGATAGATAGATAGATAGATAGATAGATAGATAGATAGATAGATAGATAGATAGACAGATAGATAGAAAGATAGATAGATAGATAAGGAACAGACAAACAGACAGACAGATAGATAGATAGATAGATAGATTGATAGATAGATAGATAGATAGATAGATAGATAGATAGATAGATAGATAGATAGATAGATAGATAGATAGATAGATAGATAGATACACAGATAGAGAAAGAACAGACAAACAGACAGATAGATAGATAGATAGATAGATAGATAGATAGATAGATAGATAGATAGATAGATAGATAGATAGATAGATAGATAGATAGATAGATAGGTAGATAGATAGATAAAGAGACAGAAAGAAAGAGAGTCAGAAAGAGAAAGGAACAGACAGACAGACACAAACTGGAGTCTCGGCACCAGAATTCTGAAGACCGATCTTTATTGCAAGTTACTCGGCCAACGTTGACGCAAAAATCATAGTGATTTTCTCTATACATAAACAGCTGTGTCTGGGTAATGTTTATGTTGGCTGTTCCTCTGATAAACGTTGCAACAGCGGAGTTAGATTGTTTAACTTAGAATGAGGAATTTGATAGACGGCTCTACATGTAGATGGACAAATAAATAGACAAACAGACAGATACACATACACACAGATAGACGGACAGAACGGGGGATCTAGGGATGGATGGATTGATGGAAGGAAGGGCCGGTGATAGCCGGACAAATAGTCAGAGAAGCAGACGAACAGATGGATAGATAGATAGATAGATAGATAGATAGATAGATAGATAGATAGATAGATAGATAGATAGATAGATAGATAGATAGATAGATAGATAGACAGACAGATAGATAGATAGATAGACAGACAGATAGATAGATAGATAGATAGATAGATAGATAGATAGATAGATAGATAGATAGATAGATAGATAGATAGATAGATAGATAGATAAGCAAATAGATAGATAATCCAACAGAAAAGCACACAAACACATGGAACATTAGATCAATAATCCCATGATGATGGCTATTTCGTGAAGCTATAATCCTCTGAAAAAAAAAACACAAAAAAAACCAACAGAAACTGTGGATAGAATTACACGTATGGCCGCGGGGAAAGAGAAAGGAAACCATAGCTGACATTATTACAAAGTCATTTTAAAAATAGGAAACGAACAGAAATGAAACAATGAGCTATTTCCAGACAGCTCCAGTGCAGTGGGCCTGTACGTGTATACGGTATGGCGGGCAATGTGATGTTCCGTGCCCAGCAATATTTGGGCTTGAAATTGTCAGCATGCGAGCAATTGGTAAATGGAAGAAATCTGTTCATGGGGGTTTGTGGCTTTATAGTGATGTGTGTGTCTGTCTTTCTGTTTGTCTGTCTCTCTGTATGCTTGTCTGTTTTTGTTTTTGTTTTTGTTTTAAATTTGGAGTTAGCTTTTTTATCTATCTATCTATCTATCTATCTATCTATCTATCTATCTATCTATCTATCTATCTATCTATCTATCTATCTATCTATCTATCTATCTATCTATCTATATGGCTATCTATCTATCTATCTATCTATCTATCTATCTATCTATCTATCTATCTATCTATCTATATGTCTATCTATCTATCTATCTATCTATCTATCTATCTATCTATCTATCTATCTATCTATCTATCTATCTAATCTATCTATCTATCTATCTATCTATCTATCTATCTATCTATCTATCTATCTATCTATCTATCTATCTATCTATCTATCTATCTATCTATCTATCTATCTATCTATCTATCTATCTATTTATTTATCTATCTATATATCTATGATCTATCTATCTATCTATCTATCTATCTATCTATCTAACTATCTATCTATCTAATCTAATCTATCTATCTATCTATCTATTTATCTATCTATCTATCTATCTATCTATCTGTCTATCTATCTATCTATCTATCTATCTATCTATCTATCTATCTATCTATCTATCTATCTAATCTATCTATCTATCTATCTATCTATCTATCTATCTATCTATCTATCTATCTATCTATCTATCTATCTATCTATCTATCTATCTATCTATCTATCTATCTATCTATCTATCTATTTGTCTGTCTGTGTGTCTACCTACATATCTACTCGTCCGTCGGTCAATCTATCTGTCCGTCTGCCTGTTGGTCAGCACCTACCCACCCACCTACCTACCTTCCTATCTATCCATCCATCCGTCCATCCATCCTTCCATACATCCATTCATCTGTCTATATATCTATTTATAAGATAAGATAAGATAAATTTTATTCGTCCTTGTACAAGGAAATTTGTTTTGATCATTGAATACATAACAATACAGTTACAGAAGCAGAAAGTATGATACATAGCGCGCACACACACATATATACACACACACTGATAAATTAACTAAATTAACAAAATTAACAGTGCACACAATATGCTTCCCTAACTAAAACACATTGACCTGACACGCAGGACATAATTCAACTGTGCACAGATTACGATCAAGATGACGACATTATTGTAACATCCTAGTTGATGATGGAATAAACGATTTAAAGTAGCGCTCAGTTTTAGTTTTCTTTGACAACAGCCTAACAGATCTTATATATTCCTTGTTCAGGGGATGTTGGGGGTCATTTATAATAATATTAGCTTTTTTAATACAAGCACCAGCGTACAGCTCATCAAAATATGGCAGATCACAGATACAAATTTTGGATGCTTTTTTAATTAAATTATTGATCTTATTTTTATCTTTTTGTAAGATGTTTCCTCCCCAACAGACAACTCCATACATCAAAACGCTCTGAATAGCCATGGTGTAAAATATTTTCAGAATGCTTTTGCTAACTTTTAAAAAGCGGAGCTTTCTGAGGAAATACATGCGCTGGTTGGCTTTCTTGTATACATATGTTACATGCGCATGCCAGTTAAGCAATGAATCAATAGTAATGCCAAGATATTTGGCCTCTGTGACAATTTCAACCTCTTCATTGTTGATAGTAAGAGGGCAAACAGGATCGTTGTTATTTTTCCTAAAGTCAAAAACAAGCTCTTTTGTTTTCTTAACATTCAGTAGAAGATAGTTGTTATTACACCAACAATGAAAGGATTGTACAATGTTAGAATATTCGTGGCCAGAGTTAGGTAAAAGGCCTAAAATAGCAGAGTCGTCGGCAAATTTAAGAAGGTAAACGTTGTTGTGTGTCACAGTGAAATCATTTGTATACAATGTATCTATCTATCTATCTATCTATCAATCTATCTATCTATCTATCTATCTATCTATCTATCTATCTATCTATCTATCTATCTATCTATCTATCTATCTATCTATCTATCTATCTATCTATCTATCTATCTATCTATCTATTCAGACTCAAGCCAGTCAGACGAATCTATCAATAACTCCCAACGCTTCCTCGTTTTTCAAAATTTACAAGTTAAATCTACACCCTCCGAATGTCTGCTAACCTATCCCCTTCACAGTAACTCGCCTTCAGTGTCTTCCTGATTTCAGGTCTTTATTTTAGGGGGGGGTTCGCTGCCCTTGCCATTCACAGCTCACTTTTCTTGTTTTCATTAACGTTCTTGTTAATGATTTTGTGTGTTTTTGTGGTAGGGATTAGTTGTTTTTATTTTTTTTATTTTGCCCGGACATCGGCCTTATTAGGCCTGCTCTTCTCGACTTCCAACTGCCTAGGTATCTTTAACTGAGCAACGTGCTCACGGGCTTGCCGAGTTTTTCGTCCTTATCCGAGAAGACTAGGTGCTCGATCCTACCTGCCATAGAACCAGGGACAGGAATTTTTCCTCAAAATTCCAACATGTCTGCACCGACGGGGACTCGAACCCGGTACCTTCGGTATGAGAGGCGAACACCTTGCCTCTAGACCAATGTATCCCCGAATATTGTGTTTCTGTCGGAATCAACTTCTTTTTGAAGTTTCCACTAACTACATGGGTGGTCCTGTAACC
>OZ007580.1:44669602-44672102 GCA_963931925.1 Onchidella celtica
CTAAAACCAAATTTCCGGTCACTGAACGCCAACAAGCCTTAGGGTAGCCACACAAAGGCCACCGAATTCGGTCACCGAGCCACTAGGCGCTTTAGGTGAGAAGAATTGCACTACATAAACGGACCGAATCTAGGTGGGCTCTATGTGCAGTTGTTGAAATTATATAGTGCAATTCTTCTCACCTAAAGCGCCTAGTGGCTCGGTCACCGAATTCGGTGGCCTTTGTGTGGCTACCCTTAGAATCTTCCAGTCTATCGGTAACTAAACCCCTCAACTTCCACCTCATTTCATTCCCACCCCACCCGGTTCTGTTCCACTAATTTCCTTTTTTTTTTTTTTGTTCCTTTTGCTATCAAGATCACTTTCCTCCTCTGCCAAGATGTCTTCAAGACAGTCCCAGATCGCTGTGATAGAATTTCTTCCAAATCATCAATTTCTCGTATTCTGTTCCGGGAGTTCACCCGAAATTTCCATCCTAAGTTTGGCCAGATGAATAAGGTTTCCTTATGTAGCTGCCACACATTATTTTCATGCCAGAATTTCCATACTTGTCAAGCCAAACGAAGCTTGCCTGGCAACTGTCAGAAATACTTGACAGATTTCTGGCCGTCTGGAGGCCAATGCTAATATCTCCCAACATCTCATAACTTTGGTCATTCATCTCAACACAACAAAAGGATGCAGCTCGGAGTTCAACAAACATCTCTGGAACCATATATATATAAACGAATTAAGCAGTTTTATCGCCCACCGTCTACACGAGGTGGGACAAGGTGCTCGCCTCTCATGCGGAGGCTCTCGGGTTCAAAACCCGGCCGGTGCAGGCATGTTGGAAATTTGGGATTTTTCTCATATTTTCGTGTCCCTGATCCTATTGGGGGGGGGGGGGGGTGTAGGATCGAGTACCAAGTCTTCTGGGATAAGGACGAAAAAATTCGGAGGGCCCGCGTGCACGTTGCGCACGTTAAAGATACCTTGGCAGTTGGAAATCGTAAAGAGCAGGCCGAACAGGCCGCTGCCCGAGCAAAATTAAATAAAATTCCCTTCCCCTCCCTCCCTCAGCCCCCTCCCCCCCCAAAATAATCGGCCGACCGGCGCTGCACTGTGGCGACGACGTGTCTGCTTCAGTTGTAACTGGGCTGCAATGGCACAAAGGCAAATTTCCCAAATGGGATTAAAGAGTTATACAAATACAAATACTTGTAAACGTAGTTTTTCACTGTCAGAGGCTTGGTCCAAAGCGATGCTTGTAGCCGTGTTGAAACGTTCGACTTCTCGTCTAACATTGTACTGGACACCCAGTGTTAATTCCCCTGCCGTATTACCCCCTTAGTTCTCGTTTGTTCCAACTCCACTTTTTCCACAGCTGAGAAATTCGATATTAAATGTTTGCGGCTTTAACATTATGATTTGGATTAGAATAAATCTGAACTGTGAAACAGCTGGATAAGTGCCACAACGCATTTTAAACTTTAGTGTCAAAAAAGTGTGCATTTGTTATACCTCTGCCACATACCTGTACTAAAAGATCTCCACCTTTTTCAGAAAATGGAAATCGAAAAAACACGACCTAGGGTCGGGGATGTTAATTTTACAATGTTTGTTGCCCACAGCCATCAAATTTCTCTTGGTTACAGAAAGAATCTTTGCAAAGGAAGGCGACACACATCACTGCATCTTGCACCATTGTCGTAAAAAAGGGAGGAATCTTTGCCAGTGCATATAAAATGTATTCAAATATACCACTCCATCTTGTGTGACTCGTAAAAAGAGAGGAATCTTTGCCACCGAAACTAAGAACATAATATCACCGCATCTTGTGCGATGGTCGTAAAAAGGAGGAATGATTGCCATCGAAAACAAATAAACCTCACTGTATCTTGCGCGATACTCGCCAAACGCAAGGAAATTCAATGTACCCAAGGTCAGAAGTAAGGCTGCCACCATCTCACTCATAGAAGTTTCTTTGCATTTTTTTTTTTTTTTTTGTGGTTGCCGTTGTAGTGATTCCAAAGCTTATCCAGCCATCGCTTTTATTGATTTATTTCAAAATCGTTTGTTCCCTGAGACATCATTCTCGTGCAACATTGATGAGGAAGAACAATTCAGTAAGACAGCCGTGGGGTCGCCACATTTAACAACTGTTCGAGGGTTGGCATGGCAACCAGAATGTTTTATGTCCAAAATAATCAAAAGAAAAAAAACGAGTTCGAACTTTATCAAATAATTACAATAACTTCCACACGATCACATGGATAGTCTTACTGGGTTATGAAACAAAGTCACACACTTTGTGTCTTGGGCATCTACAGGCATTTAAGAACAATGAACAAAATTGGCCATAACACATTCTGGTTGAGAACCTCAGCGATGTGTCCATGTAGGTTTTCCACTTGACCTCTATGTTCCGTGTCCAGTGTAGTTGTGATTGTTTATTTTGTAACAAACATCAGTTGACGGCAGCGGCGGACCTACATTTTGGGACCCTGAAGTTCGAACT
>OZ007580.1:44677102-44707102 GCA_963931925.1 Onchidella celtica
CACTAACATGATCCCCCTAGAGAGCAGACAAAGAACTTGATTTAAAGCCCAGACGTGAGTAGTGCGTGAGGCAGTGAGCCAGTGAGCAGTGTCAAGCCATAGTGTACACTCACGATCAAAGGCCATGTTGTAGCCGCTGTGAGTTCCGCTTTGGCATAAACGCACACTTAGTTATAACACGCTCACCTTCGTAACAGGTATAATATGGGAACTAAGTAAGTACCTTTCAGAATTATCGGGTGGACTCCAGAGTTCTTGTACAAATACAAATATCTGTCTGTCTGTCTGTCTGTTTTCTGTCACCCTCTCTCTATCTTTCACACTCTCTCCCTCTCTATCCTTCACTCCCCCCCCCCCCACTCTCTCTCTCCCTCTTTTTCTATCCTTCACTCTCTCGCTTCCTTTCTCTCTCTCCCTTTCTCTCCAGATCCTTCACTCTTCCTTCCTCCCTCCCTCTTTATCCTCCACACTCTCTCCCTTTCTCTCTCTCACCTTCTCTCTTTCCTTCACTCTCCCTCCCTCTTTAACCTCCACACTCCCCCCCCCCTTCTCTCTCTCTCTCTCTCTCTCTCTCTCACTCTCTTACACACACTCAACCCCCCCCCTCCTCTCCCGTGCCCCTTCTCTCTCTCTCTCTCTCTCTCTCTCGCTCTCTCTCTCTCTCTCTCTCTCTCTCTCTTCTCTCACAAGAGTATAAGACACATTATCACAATAACAGACATTTCAGATGAGATAATAAAATTCCTCGTCAAATATCAAGTGAAATAAAATGCCAGACAGTTTCACTACTAAACAAAAAAAGTCAGCATGACACAATTAATTTGAAAAAGAAAGTAAATGAAACGCATCGAGATCTTTTCGCATTTTTATAACAATATTAATTCCCATACCTTTCTAATACATGTACTCCATTTTGTTGATACACTGATGTTACATTCACAGTACCAGGGGAAATTCCCACTTCACAGAAACAGTTCAATGTACGTAAAAATGCAGTTTTGAGCACAGAAAAATATGCACACGTGTTGTAGCCTATATGAACCACGCCTTTCAACTATCAGCACGGAACTAATTAAAAACACAGTCTAACGCAAAACAGTTAAGATCTCCCAACGGAATACGTTTAACACATACAGCTGGGAGCTAAGTGGATACACACTTTTAACCGACACTGTTAAGTATGAATAAAATGCCACGAACCTCTCTAAATAAATACGATTTTCAGTTTTTTACGCACTTAACGCAAAAGCAAGCAGCATTGTCTTCTGTCGCGGACTGTAACAGAACTGACGACGCGCTAGGCAAGGCTAACGGGGTTCGAGCGCGCTTGTCAAAGCAGCGGGCGCGCGCCAGTGAAACCTGTGTCTGCCATAGGACGTCAGTTAAGTCTACGCGCTCACACTGAGTCTACAAGCGCAGTGATTCTAAAACGGGGAGGCCCCTCTCTCCCAGGGGGAGGAATTTCTCATCTCAGAGGAGGATATTTTAACCTGAGCAGGGGCGTCTTAACATTAGTATGGGTCCGTGGGCAGATTCTTTTGTAATGCGCAGGATTTTTTTTTCCCTGTTTCAAAAACCAATGTAAATTTGCATGCATGCTCCCCCCCCCCCCCAACCGTTGGGGTACCTGGGTAACTGCCCAGTGTGCCCATGCGTTAGGACGGCTTTGAGCCGGGGGAAGAATTTCAATCAAAGAATGAACCCCAAACTGGGACAGACTATACTGGGAACACAGTCAAACAGAACTTTTGAGCAATCATCATCATCAGTTCCCCTGTGTGGAACAGACATTGGCGATACATGGCTCTCCACTCGGATCTGTCATCAGCCAACCTCAAGAAGGAGTTGTTGTTGCACAATAAGATAAAAAAAAATATATCTTATTTTCTTTAAAATATAGTGGCGGGAGTAATTCATTGTGGTGCAATTTTGGCACTTTTTTTTTATCGACGCTACAACCTTAACGACATTTTCAAAAATCATAAAATTAATCTTAGTGTCAACTAGTCCAGCCCGATCGCTTTTGTATCGACCGATTGTGTTGATTTAAGTTTCGGGTATTTTTAAATAAAAAGTCGTAAACATGTAAAATATAATGATCTTTGTTTTGGCTCCCTGTAGTAAGCCCATCGCACCGGAAACGACATTAATAAGCATTCAATACCGTGCGCACAATTTCCCTACCAGAAATGAGTGCGTAGTGCTCAGGTGCGGATGAAATCTGTGCTAAGTCGGCAGAACATGGGAAGCTTTCTAGACCAGAAAGAGAGAGAGAGAGAGAGATAGAACAGTGGGTTCACAGGTTTATCCAGGATAATGCCGGGATCCTCATCTAGTAAAAATAAAAATTAAAAACAAAATAACTTTTAAAAAAATACATAGAACTAAGAATTTCTTTTTCCGTTTGATCGCAACTAACAAAGAAGTTAGTTTCATAAACTGTTTCCAAGAATTACCACTGTGAAAGTATAGGCTTGAAGAAACATTTTTAGATAACTATTTAAAATGGCGGAGGAATTGACGGAACCGAGGATAGCAAAGGGGAAGAGTGTGGTCTGGGAGCATGAGAATCACTGTACTTGCAGGAAGTGACAGGTTTTAGATAGGGCATGAGAGTGACACAAGCGGTCTGTAGTGAGAAGTCTGGAGCAGTTGGGCGCCGTGACATCGCTGACAGAAAATCATGAATATTACAAATCATCAACTGAACATGACAAGTTTCTATCTCCAATTTTCGGCTGAACTTGAGTTACAAACTACACACTATTTATACAGGCCTTCTCTAATGTGTGTCAAAGTATCAACCGGACTCGGTGTGTAATTTGTAGGCATTACTAAAAAGAGCAAAATCTTACCCCTAAATGCAATGAACATTATCAAACTTCAATCATCAATTTCTCCGAAGTTCACGGGAGGGTGTTAGAAACTTGTCATTCTAAGGAGACGAACTGATGACTTGATCGAAGTATTGGACTGTTTACATCACTGGCTCTCAACCGGACGAAAATAGGGAGAATATTTCAGATTCCCGGGGAATAATAACATAATTATGAAAAGCGGGTCAAAAATGGCCTTTTCCAGAAACCTTGTAGATGAGAGACCCAGAATATTAACCATCGCTAGAACAAGGTTACGCCATGCGCACCGCCAATCTGTGCGTCGCAGGCTTTCACACTTCCGCGCATCGAAATACATCAAAGAAGTCTTTATATTTCAGCGCGAACCAGTTTCAACATCCGCACTCCATTCACCCAGGAATAGAATTTCAATCTGCTGTTGAACTTCGATCGAAATTTATCGACAATCTGGCGGCTGTTCTTGTTTCCTTTCTGTTTTTCCTCGCTTTCTTTTTGATCCTTTCTCCCCCTATCAATGGAAGTATAAAATCTATCCTGCACAAAGCATAATTATTGAAATGAACTGGTGTGCCCGAGTCCGTCGTGTGTCATTAGCATAATTCTGCCCTGTTATGAGAAAAGCTCGTTATGCACACGCTAATCTCGGTCAGGTTCACTTTATGATATTATTTCATTAAAATGAAAGAATGTTGTTAAAAGTGCGTAAGTCCCCCCAGTTGTTGTTGTTTCTCCGCTAGGGACGCGTATTTTAAAGCCTTGTGTGACTCCAGAGGTAACGAGCTCTTCCAGAAATACTCCTAACAACAGACTTCATTAATTATTCTTTCAGATTTTTTTTTTTTGGTTGAAAGGATAATTGCCAGGGTTAGAGATTCGATAAGATATGGGGTTGAGGATAAGGACGGGGTTAGGGATAGGCACGTACACGTATGCTCCCCTAGCGCAAGACGCTTGGAGTGCGTACCGACTTACAACAACAGCCAAAATAAAATACGCCCCCATACCTAGTTTCTAATGATGTGCAAACCAATGGTGTCTTTTGGCTCAGCGTGATCAAGTTCATTCGGAGCTATTTCATTCCACAGACTAGGGTATTATTATTTATCTATGTTTCATTCTAAGTGTGATATTTCAACTGATGACGCTCTGGATACCAAACACAAAAAGTACTCAAGATCGCCAAAGGCCCACAGTGACAAATATCGTATTTGAAAACATAAACTTAAACTCAAACTCTTAAAATGGAAATTGATCAATGAACAAGGCGAAACAAGACACGAAGAACCATAGCCCTATATTATTATTTAATTTTTATATCACCCTACAACTGATATTGTTGAAAAAAAAACCACATCCAAGCTTATATTTAAGTAAAACAACACTTTTTAAAATTTATTAAGGTGACTGAAGAGACCCCCCCCCCCCCCAAAGCCCCATTTCCAACATTTCATACGCTGGGGGTAACAGCACACACCATCACCCCCTCCCCACCCCCACTTTGCACACTTTTCATACGATGTAGTAACATCACACTCCTTCCCCCTCCCCCCTCCCTCTGAAGGTAGGTAATCTATGGATGTCCCTAATATTAAGGTCTTTTCCCCCTAACACAGCTCCTACTATCAATACTGATGTTCCAGGTTCACTGATTTTATGCCCGGAGACATCCAATTTTCAATTTCTAACTTGTCTCGCGTACCTTGTCCTGGCAAGCGCTGACGCGTAATAATGAACCTTCTGGCAAACAGGCAACTCTGGGGCTAGGCTGGGTGCGTGTAATAATATTGTTATCTCAGAACGTGGTTGTCCGATTTGTTTGTGAATGAGGGCACAGATGCAAATTTGAGCCCCATTGCGGGTTATTCACGTTTTGCCGTTTAAAGGGGATTATTATATAACAGGCCGGTGTAATAATACATATCCATAGAAAAGGGAAGGAGGGGAGAGAATACAGAGAGAAAGAGAGACAGAGAGAAAAAGAAAGAGAAGGAGGTAGAGAGAAGGAGAGAGAGAGAGACAGAGACAGAGACAGAGAGATACTAAAGGACACACAGAAAGAGATATATACCCAGGCACGAGGAGAGGAACTGAGAGAAACAGAGAGAGGGACAGTGAGAGACCGGGGAATACAAACGGACACAGAGCGAGAGTCAGAAAGGGATAGTGAGAGAGAGATAGAGAGTAGCGGACAGTGAGATATAAGGAACATAAAGAGAGACAAAAAGAGATGGAGAGACAGGGGCAGAAAGAGACAGATAGACAGAGACAGACAGACAGACAGGCAGGAACAGAGGGAGAGAGAGAGAGAGAGAGAGAAAGAGAGAGAGAGAGAGAGAGAGAGAGAGATGTAAGCATTCGCTAATTCACATGATAAATACACAATGCTATAGTTCGCCTAACTCCACCGTTCAATAATACGAAGTTTCACACCTGAAATCTGATTCGTGTATTGTTGCACCAAGTGACACAGACATTTGCATTGACAGACAAAGACCTTTGACAGGTCAGAGACCATGAGTCAGGTAGAGACGCCACGGTTCAATACACGGTGAACAGCTGGTGCATGACGTAGTTCACAGTGCTCACACAAAATACACATGTGCATGCGTGCGGTACGGTGCGCTCACCTTACAGCTGTGGTGTGCATTTGGGTACACAATGAGCAGTAATATTGATCACAACGAATCGAGACCTTAGTTCTTGCTTGCTCCTACTCCACATTTTCCACAACTGAGAAATTCCATGTGAGATGTTTGCTGCTTTAGTATTATGATAAGGAGTTAGAATAAATCGGAACTGTGAAACAGCTTGATAAGTGCCACAATGTATTTTACACAAGTGTCAAAGTGTGCATTTGTGACACCTCTTCTACATACTAAAAGATTTCCGGTTTTTCCCAAAATGGAGAGAGAGAAAACAAGAACTCAGGTTGCGAGATGATTATCGTAATAATACTGTGTCTAAAATCTTCAGTTATTTGTAAACTTACCAAATAGATCGCTGGCCTCAACATGAAAGACAACAGGTGCAAATGAGCTAGCTTTACAGGAGAAACAGAACAACTGTTTGGCTGGTGGCTAGTGAGACAAACTAGCTTCGGTCTCTATAGTGCGCCAGGTTCCCAGGTAATTCAATAGCTCACATCTCACTCTAAAAACGAGACAAAAGAGATCTGAGTTAGAGCGCCAGTGGCCTTTTATGTGAAATGTATTCCCAAAAGCCAAAACCACCGATACCCTAAACATTATTGTATTGTATATTTGATGGCTGTCCAAGGGTTCAGGAGGGAGGGGGGGGGGGGCTCACGGTTGGTCTAGAGGCAAGGTGCTCGCCTCTCATGCCGAAGGTACCGGATTCGAATCCCCGTCAGTGCAGGCATGTTGGAATTCTGGGATCTTTCTCATAATTATTTTCCTGTCCCTGATCCTATGGGAGGTAGGATCGAGCACCTAGCCTTCTCGGATAAGGACGAAAACTTCGGGATGCCCGATTGCACGTTGCGCACGTTAAAAAATTTCTTGGCAGTTGGAAATAGTGAAGAGCAGGCCGTACAAGGCCGCTGCCCGGGCACAATTCTGCACAACGAATCCCTACCACAGCAAGAAAAACACAAGAAAAAGTGAGCGAAACCTCCTAAAATAAAGACCCAAACACTTTCGGGGGGACAAAAACAAAATAATTCCTGTTTGGTTACCATAACGACAGTAAAAAGTGTCCTTGACCTTGTCTGCCGTATAACGGCCCTTTTCCCCGTGGCACGGCAGAGGAGAAAGAGATGAAAGAGAAGTACACAAAGGACCACTTTCCGTCAACACAAAAAGTCCCCTAAATGATTTCCTCTGTCACGACACATCACTACAAGTCCCCATTTCGCCCCCATCAAAAGATTCCCACTGACCTAATTTCTTCATTTATCCCATAATAGTATCAGGATCAGTTGGACAAGGAGTCACCACACGTTTGTTACAAGCTGAAGACAGAGCGGACAGGAACATCAGACATAAGCCCACCCCGCCTCCCCTTTTTCCCAACTTTAAACTTCTCCCTCCAAATTCTGACATGAGTGCCCTCTCCTCTTTCCAAGACCAACCGTAAGCCCCCCCCCCCCAACCCCAGAACTGGCCACAAACCCCCCTCCCCTCTTCTCCCGACTCCCCCCCCCTCTCCCCCGGCACTCCTCGAAAATTGGACACACGCCGGCCTTCCCCCTTCCTCACATGTACCCACCCACCCATCCAAATTGGACACAAGCGCCCCAGTCCCCCCTTACCCTTTTCCCCAGTAACTCCTATCCCCAGATGGACACAAGTTCTCCTACCCCACCCCCATCTCAAAGAGAAAAAAAACTAGACACCGCCCCCCCCCCCCCACACCCTTTATTCCCCCAATCTCATCCCTTCCTCCTCCAATCCTACCCCCGACTTCAACCTGAAAGAACCCCCCAAAAAAACGCTTGGCCCTGTCCGCCAAAACAGAATTAGATAAATAGTTTGGCCAGTCTCTAGAGATTTACTGAGGAGATTGGATTGTCTAGGTGGGGGGACACTTGGAAAGAAGACAGAGAATCCAGCAAGATCTAGTGCCACACCCTTCAGTTGTAACTTTGGCTTTTTCTCGAACAGAGAGGACCCAAAATAGACGGAGGAAGCAGGACTTTAAAAAAAATGGATTCAAGCAGTCAAAAGGTGAAGAAAATATTATACACATTCTTCGGGAATCTTTTTTGCATAAAATCTAGTGCCACACGTATCAGCTGTAACTTTTAGCATTTTGTCGAACAGAGAGGACCGAAACAGATGAAGGGAAGACGAATTTTAAGGAAGAAAAAGTCAAAAGAGTAAGAAAATAATGCATGTAGTATACATCTTCCAAGAATCTTTTTTGCATAAAGAGTACAGGGAGAAATAAAATGGTACAGTTAGAAATATGAAGTAAAGTTTCCAGAGTACATTACATAGAATTCCGGTATATTCCAGAGAATTCCAATTCCAGCATATATTCCAGAGAATACAATACTATGACATTCTCACGTGAATTAGAAGATTGCTTGGCACGACTAATAAAGGAACCATAAAGAACGAACTAAGATTTCCCAGAATAGAACTTTCCAATTTCCTACATCCAACAAATGGATAGCAGATTACTACACATTGCAGTGCCATTCCGTTTTAACTCTACAACTTCAATCACTTTACGCTCAGAAACTCAATCAATGAAAACACAAGTATACAATCAGTGAATACATGGGTATCCAACCTATTTATTAAACACACTTATTGAATAGGGTAATAATACAAATACCTAATTTAATATATAAACAAGTGCATATTCAGAGTATATAACAAATACCAAATCAATTATATTTATATACAAGAATATCTTATTGTGTAACAAATAAACTAGAGAGCAAACCTTTTCTACCTTCCAGCTTGAGAAATCCCACCTCGAAGCAAATGGAAAACCAGTAGAAAGCTAACGCTAGACAGTCGTTACTTTGCCCCATACAATAATGTTATAACGAAAGGTCAGCCTGTCACATACACAAACAATCTGTCCCCTTTTGGAAGCGTATCATCAATGGAGTACCCAAGCCGTCCCCAGGTTTATGAATGGGCACGCGTCCTCAAAATCCAGCTCTGGTTATAGCACAAGGTGAATAATGTATTCAGGACATTTGAAAGGATAGAACATGGAGCGAAGAAAAATATAAACATTGCCCTGACTGTCCACAGCGTAAATTTAATTCACATGTCCCTAGGACATGCATCACAACACACGAGCTCTTCAGTAACGTTAGAAATGAAAAATAAACCGGACGCGATTACGAATGTGGTATTCAATGCCTGCATAAATTGTAATTACATTTTAGTGGAGGCATCTTCTCACAGGTATCGACACAAGACAGTCCTGTTTCCTATTATAGCTTACAACTACAAAGGTAGTTTTCTCATCGAAGAGTGGCCCCAAAACTGAAGGGCTTAGTTCTGTACAGAGCCAAAGTCACAGAAAGCTAAAACTGGGATACTGGGCCAAAAAAATGTATTTCGTACAAACTTGACTGAAAAGTTCAGATTTTTCAAAGTGCCTCACACTAGTAACATCAGTCCTGGGTTAGCATAATTATGTCAGTGCAGCCAGTCTCCTCAAAACACAGAGCATATAATTATTGCAGAACTGCCCACTCTTCTCAGCACTAGGAGAAACATATTGGCCCAAATCCACCGACCTGAACATCAATCTCTATGGTGCTCTGCCAGAACTTCAGAAAACCGTAGATTTTCTTAAAAGAACAAATCTGCACATTCAGATTGGTGAACGAAAGAAGAAGAAGAAGAGTGCTTTGCACAGAAGACCGTATATTGGCCTGGCTAATCTTTTTGCACCTCTATGTTATGCACAACCATGCTGTTTCTTTTTGAGTCAGGAAGGACTTACGCAAGAAATAGAACTAACCACAGCAATTATTCATAACTCAGGCAGCCACCCTACATCAATCCAACATAGATTTCCCTGGCATTGGTAGGATTAACGTAGGGGCGGGTTCCCCACATGAAACCGACGCCGGCGTGATGTCATAACCAGCTTATCTACGGAGGAACGATGTCATTTCTATGTGTAAACTTGACCCCCCGCGTCGGACTTCCGTTGCTGGCTGGGAACATTACGCCCAAATCGGAGAACTTTCTCAAAATGCGATATCTGAAGTAGCAAGATCTCAGAGACAAGCGAGCAACCAGTTTGCGTAATGCACTCTAAGAGAAATGTTCTGATGGCACCGGTCTAATGAACCTCTTCACAAACCTCTTGTATCCCCAACTCCTGAAACTTCGTGGAATCCTTTCATCTTAATATAATTAAGCACAATTTATTTATCGTTAACGTTAACTAAGGTTAAGGAGTCTCGATAAGAATCCTCCAACTCACACGGAGGAAGAAGAAGACATACGAGTGTCTTTAAAAGACAAACAAAGGAAATGTTCAAACAGTAACAAATAAAACAGCAACAGCAAATATTAAAACAAATCTCAGTCTTAGTTCTTCTCTGTTCTATCTCTGTTTTCTGAAAAAACAACAAAAAAAAACTGGAGATCTTTTAGTATAATCAAATACACACATTGACACATTGACACTTGTCTTGTTTAGAATGCATTGTGGCATTTATATTTCACGGTTCCAATTTATTCTAAATCCTTATCATTAATACTAAAGCCGCAAACGTTTAACGCCAAATTTCTCAGTGGTGTAAAATGTGGAGTTGGAACAAACAAGATCTGAGGTCACAAAATTACAAATGGTTCAGAAAACAGAAAGGTAGATTTCATATCTTTGAGATTTTTTCGGTCTTTCCTCTCACTGTGCGGTCATTTCACTTTCATTTTCTCTTCAGCCAGCTTTTTTTCAAGAATGCTTTTGCGGTTCTTGATTTCAGTTTGAATTTGGGTTTAACGACACGGAATTTTCATTATCTTACTTTAGGCTAGCTTTTAGCCCTTCGTTTCTTGATAAAAAGATTGTTAAATTATTCTTTTTGTCTGTCTGTTCCTCCGACTTCCCCAGTCTCTTTCTTTTTTTTTTCCTCCTCGCCGTTTATCCATCACACACATCGAACCTAGGATTCAAAGTTGTTTTTTTTCCTGAAATTTCTGTCCTCCAATCTCTCCATGAAATGCTCAGGACCTGTCAAAGTCTCTTTTTTACTATGAACAGAAGCAAAATCAATTTCTCGCACACCATCTTTTAAATTTTGTGTGGATTCATAAATTTTTGTTTTAATAATAATTAATAATAATAATAATAATAATAATAATAATTAATAATAATAATAATAAATAATAATAATAATTAATAATAATAATAGATAGTAATAACAATAATAATAATAATAATAGTAATAAATAATAATACACAGCATTTGCACAGCGTTTCGTCCCGTTAACAACTAGGCTCTAAGCGCTTTACAACATTTCTATCATATAATCACACACACACATACACAGGCATACTTAGGGAAAAAAAACAAAAAACGGACATTCAGAGTGTAAAAAGGACAACTCTTCAGCTGATGTTTAAAAGTCATAAAATTTTCAGTCTCTCTCAAAGACAAAGGAAGAGAAATCCACGTTTACGTTCATAGACACGATTTTTTCATCCTTTTTTCTTTTTGTTCTATTCCGATCCAGAGTTGGCTTCTTTGCACTTTGAAAACATAGTAATTAGACAAGTCTAAAAATAAATCTACAGGACCAGCTGTGGGCAACTCCACAAGTCAGCTAACACACACATACAACCATGCACGTACACACTCATAAACATACAAACACCCACAATTTCCTCATTGTTTGATTTGGGGTGGGGTGGGGAGAGAGTTGATGAGGGAGAGAGAGAGGAAAGTGAAGAATGAAGGGAAGGGAGAAGGAGAGAAAGAGTGAAAGAGAGAGAGCGAGTGTGTGTGAGTGGGAAAGAGAGAGAGCGAGTATATGAGACACAGAGAGCGGGTGAGACAAAGAGAGAGAGAGAAGAAGAAAGAGAGAGACAGTGAGAGGGTCGAGAAAGAGGGAGGGAGAGACAGAAGGAAGGAGAGAGAGGATAAGGGGGAAGAGAGAGGTAGAGGAGTAGAAAGAGAGAGAGACGGAGTCAGAGAGTGAGAGACATACAGACAGACAGACAGAGAAAGGGCGAGATACAAACTCCCACAATTGCCCCATTGTTTGATGTCCGTGTCTGACAGTCTAGAGAACATCACAAACTGCAACTCCACAGACTCGCAGACATCACGTAACCTTTGCCAACATTTTCCACGCGCAAACGGTTAAGTGAACTCAAGAGGCGGGACGTCAGCGGTTTCTGCTGTAAACATCGGCATTTCTTCAAACGTGCCGTGAATGCAACTTTGGCAAAGCGATAAGTTAAAAACTTGTGGCAAAATAATGACTTAAAAATAAAAAAAAAAACGTCGTCATTTGGCTTCGACTTTGGAAAGAACAGTAAGAAAACTGGATAGAGAGAGAGAGAGAGAGAGAGAGAGAAGGGGGAGAGAGGGGAGAGAGAGAGAGTGAGAGAGAGAGTGTCTGACAGATGGTCAGACAGACACAGAAACAGAGAGAAACAAGGAGAAAGAGAGAGCGATCGACAGACACAGAAACAGAGAGAAACAAGGAGAAAGAGAGAGACAGATCGACAGACACAGAAACAGAGAGAAACAAGGAGAAAGAGAGAGACCGATCGACAGACACAGAAACAGAGAGAAACAAGGAGAAAGAGAGATACCGATCGACAGACACAGAAACAGAAAGAAACAAGGAGAAAGAGAGAGACCGATCGACAGACACAGAAACAGAGAGAAGCAAGGAGAAAGAGAGAGACCGATCGACAGACACAGAAACAGAGAGAAACAATGAGAAAGAGAGAGACCGATCGACAGACACAGAAACAGAGAGAAACAAGGAGAAAGAGAGAGACCGATCACAGACACAGAAACAGAGAGAAACAATGAGAAAGAGAGAGACCGATCACAGACACAGAAACAGAGAGAAACAAGGAGAAAGAGAGAGACCGATCACAGACACAGAAACAGAGAGAAACAAGGAGAAAGAGAGAGACCGATCGACAGACACAGAAACAGAGAGAAGGAGAAAGAGAGAGACCGATCACAGACACAGAAACAGAGAAAGAGAGAGGGAGAGAGACTGACAGACACATAGATACGGGCAGAGAAACAGACAGACAGAGAGAGAGAAACTGCCAGACAGACTCAGACAGGGAAGGGGAGAAAGAGAGAGAGAGACAGAGAGAGACCGATCGATAGACACAGAAACTGAGAGAGGCAGAGCGAGAGAAAGGCCGACAGACAGACACAGTGACTAACAGAGAGAGGGAAAGTTAGACAGATAGGCAGTCGTACACACATGCATACAGACAGACAGACAGACAGAGTCAGAGAGAGACGGAGAGAAACAGAGACAGTGGGAAGACGGTCTTGGGAGATCGATATTACCCAAGACCTCCTGCCGGAAAACTCAAATATTCCCATCAAATAAGTGTTTAAAACGGAGTGAATAAGCTGAAACAATGGAGAGTTACACCAGCATCAAGAGATAATGTTAACTATGAATGAAAGAAGGAGGGAAGGAGGAGATAAAAGAACAAGAGAAAGAGGAATAAGAAGGTATACAACTCTAGACAGACATAATGAATTACGACCAGCAGCTCGGTCTAATTAATTGTTACCACCGACATTTGCATTCCAGCACCGATAGACCAGAACAGCGTGAGGCAATGTCTGTGCAAGAAACGGCGGACGCCAGTCTGTTTGTAGGTACAGGTGAGAGACAGGTGTCCGGCCAGTTACAGTCATCATGGGGAGGGGGGAGGGGAAGTGAGAGTGAGAGAGAGAGGGAGGGGGAGAAAGGCAGAGAGAGGGAATGTGTGAGGGAGGGAGGGGAAAGGGATGAGAAAGGGAGAGACCAAGAGAGACGGAGAGTGAGAGGGGGAGAAGGAGGAGAGAAAGACAGTTATACAGAGAGACGCACAGGGAAGGAGGGGGGGGGAGAGAGAGAGTCGAAGACAGGGATACAGAGAGGGATAGAGAAAAGGGGTGAGAAAGAGAAGGGGCCAGAGGGAAGAAAGGAGAGTCGGGAGTGGGGGGTGGGCGTAGAGAGAGAGAGGAGGGGAGAAAGAAAGAAAGAAAGAAAGAGGTAGAGGCAGAGAGAGAGAGAGAATGTGTGAGAGACGGGATCGGAAGGGGAAGAAAAAGGAGTAAAGAGAGAGAGAGGAGGAGGAGAGAAAGAGGGAGAGAGAAAGATGTCAACTTAGAGAGAAAGAGACAGGGACAGAAAGAGGGATAGAAAAAAAGGGCGAGAAGGAGAAGGAGAGGGAAGACGGGAGAGTCTGAGGCTGGAAGAGATGGGGGAGAGAGAAAGAACAAGAGAGAGTTGAGGAGTAAGAGAGAGAGAGAAGAGAGAGAGAAGAGAGAGAGAGACGAGAGAGAGAAGAGAGAGGAGAGAGAGAGAAGAGAGAGGAGAGAGAAAGAGAGAGAAAGAGAAGAGAGAGAGAGAGAGAAGAGAGAGAGAAGAGAGAGAGACGAGAGAGAGAAGAGAGAGGAGAGAGAGAGAAGAGAGAGGAGAGAGAAGAGAGAGAGAAGAGAGAAAGAGAAAAGAGAGAGAGAGAAGAGAGAGAGAGAGAAAGAGAGAGAAGAGAGAGAGAAAGAGAGAGAAAGAGAGAGAAAAAGAGAGAGAGACAGGAGAGAGAGAAAGAGAGGTGGGAATTGGGACAAAGAAATGGGTTGGGGAAGGGGAGATTGGGGGGGGGGGGACTTCCGAATGTTCTGGAAGGTTTCAATCAGATGGCCAGTGTCCGAGAAGATACCTAACTGTACTGTCCGACAGGTGTGCTGATTGCTGCAACAAGATGTGGAGTTGGTGCGATCTAGACTAAAACCACTTGATAGAACAACACGGTTTTTCTGCCAACTTGCCATGTTCCCTGCCAGAATTTTGGCACAGACTCGCTGAAATAATTCTGATTTTCTCCAGGGCAAGGAATTCTTTACGTGGGGTATTCATTCACTCTATTATGCCTTCGTTTACGTGTTTACTCGTTTGTTCCGCCACTCACTTATTCACTCACACACTCAGGACCTCATGCCCTCTCACTCATTCACTCACTCACTCACTCACTCATGTATTCACTCACTCACTCACTCACTTACTCGCTCGCTCATTTATTCACTCACTCACTCACTCACTCACTCATTTATTCACTCACCCACTCACCCACTCACTCATTTATTCACTCACTCACTCACACTCACTCATTTATTCACTCACCCACTCCATTACTCACTCACTCACTCACTCACACACTGTTACTCACTCACTCACCCACTCAATTACTCACTCACTCACTCACACACTCACTCACTCACTCACTCACTCACTCACGCACTCACGCACCTTTACTCACTCACTCACTCATTCACCCACTCAATTATTCACTCACTTACCCACTCACTCACTCATTCATTCACTTGCTCTGTCGGGTAGCCTCACTAATCATTCCTTTCCACGGACGTACACATTTTCTATTCGGGGCTGTCTCGCCCCCTCCGCCCACCCCACCCCCTCACGATCCATGCAAGCTTTTCATGCGCTTGGCTTCAGCTCCCCCCCCCCCCCACCCCCGACCATTTGAAAGCTAAATACCAACGATAATGCTTTGATGTTTGAAAACATTGAAATGGCTGGTTTGTATGGACCATGTTTTGATTGGTTCACTTACAGACTTGATTGTTTCATATGCAAACAATTTCATTTGCTGAAGAAAAAAACCCAGAGTTTTTGCTACCTTACCATAGATGGACTGCCTTTCTTTCCTCTCTCTCTCCCATGCAGTTTTTCATATCATCCTGGAGGCAACCCACTTTGTAGATATATAGGCAGTGTCACGATCACGTGCGTGAAGATGGTCACGACCACGTGTGTGATGAGTACCTAACTTATTTACCTTTCAAACCCAGCTAACAAGCCAAGCAAGCAGACCAGCGATCAACGGACACATGGAGTGAGATTTAAATTAAACGATATTTAATTATAAATGCATGACAAAACTAATGTCAAAACATTCAACTCATGATAATCACATACATAATCACAAAAACAGAGATATTTCAAATTTACTCTTGGGGATCATGGCTATTATCTGTTCCCCGTTTCACATCTAGATCTAATCCCTCTGTCTATAAACTTAACTACGTATACTTAATAGTCTCTGTCAACAGCTGCCCTCCTCGTTGATGCAGTTTCACGTCTCCAGAGTTCACACGATCCTTTCTAGATCTCTAACTTCGACGATAAAAGGGGAAACAGACGTCCCTGGCTTCACACAAATAAGAACACACAGTTCACACCCGCCATCGTAGATTACTAGCTCCTTGAGGGGTTATCAGCCCGTCCTCAAAGACTCTTCTTCTGCAAACACACACAGCACATCGACGGTTCACACCCGCCATCGTAGATTCACGAGCTTCTGATGGGTTCCCATCCAATCATTAGAACTCCTCAACTTCTGGTCCCCATGGCACGACCTTCTACTTGTCGCCCGGACCGATTAAATTCTTCTTATTGGGAAATACATGTGAACATCATGGATCCCTCACACACCTAACACTTCTGGTCCCCACTGGCACGACCTTCCACTTGTCGCCCGGACCGATAAATTCCGTCTTCCTTTTAGGAATGAATAACTTGGGAACCTCATAGATCCCTCACATACTTAATGCCCCTGGTCCCCATGGCACGACCTTCCACCTGTCGCCCGGACCACTTCTCGCTGCGTCTTCCTTTAGGAACGAATAATTTGGGAACCACGTGTGTCGAGCTTCTCCTCTACTTATACTCCCGAGGTTTTTGCACACGCGACTAGTTTAAAGCGAGTCGTGTGTATCTATCCACGCTCGTCAACAATGTTAAAAACCGTGTTTTCCCCTGCTAAGCTCACCCCCCTAGACTCGTGGCGCACAAGGCCACCGACCTTCCTCGTGATAGTAATCTTTCATGCTAGTCAACAACTTAAAAACTCCCCTTCTCCCCTACTAAGTTTACCCCCTCTATACTCGTGGCGTACAAGGTCATCAACCTTAATCGTGACAGCAGACAGATAGACAGGTAGATAGAAAGATAGATAGATAGATAGATAGATAGATAGATAGATAGATAGATAGATAGACAGACAGTTACATAGATAGATAGATAGATAGATAGATAGATAGATAGATAGATAGATAGATAGATAGATAGATAGATAGACAGACAGTTACATAGATAGATAGATAGATAGATAGATAGATAGATAGACAGACAGTTACATAGATAGATAGATAGATAGATAGATAGATAGATAGATAGATAGATAGATAGATAGATAGATAGATAGATAGATAGACAGACAGTTACATAGATAGATAGATAGATAGATAGATAGATAGATAGATAGATAGATAGATAGATAGATAGATGGATAGATGGATAGATAGATAGATAGATAGATAGATAGATAGATAGATAGATAGATAGATAGATAGATAGATAGATACATAGATAGATAGACAGACAGTTACATAGATAGATAGATAGATAGATAGATAGATAGATAGATAGATAGATAGATAGATAGATAGATAGATAGATAGATAGATAGATAGATAGATATGAACTAGTTTACATAAACCAACTAGGAAGTTTACACTTTAATGACCTCTAACCTTTACCTCGACCATTCATTCACAGTTCACATGTCAAATTGTCAACAAAAGTTGACCTCAAAGTTCAGCTTTATTGACACACGCCTTGAAGGATCCCTTTTATGCTTTCCATATAACAGCAAACAGCAAGTATTCATTGAGCTACAGAGACCACCAGAACGTGTGGACATTTGGAGCACCTCCCGGAGAGCGTCAATATAACAAGTCCACTGGAAAATGAGTTCACAGCGCACGGGGATGTTGACATTCTGTAGATCGCAGTATGGTTGGGGGGACAATACTGTTAGGTCTGGACAAAAGACGGTAAATTAAATGCTAAATTTAGGCCAACTTACACTTTCTTTTTGCATCATTTCATGAAATAATTATGTTCTCTCTTTCAGTCTAGGTAAATAATTCTGTGTGTTCGTTTGATAGTCACTTCTTCAACCATTACAAAATGGAAATTGAAAAAAATAAATAAATAAATAAAACGGGGGGGGGGGGGGGGGGGAGCAACATGAAATGCATTTTGCTTCTCCTATATTTTGTTTTTGGCATTATTGGTCATGTGTCCGTGACAGGGTAGCATGGTTTGGGGGGATAATACAGAGGGAGAGAGAGACAGAGGAAGAAGTTTGTTACTGGAAAGAAAGAGATGATGAGTGAGTGAGTGAAGAAAGGGAGGACCAAGGCCTTCAATGGAGGATCAGAGAAATGAGAAAATAAAATAACTACAGACAGACAGACAGATAGACAAATAGGTAGGGGCGACAGAGAGAGAGAGAGAGAGAGAGAGTTAGAGAAAGAGACAGGGACAGAGACAGAAAGAGAAAGAGGAACAGGAGGAAGAGTGATAGACAGACAAAGAATGAGACAGAAACGAAAGGGACAGGGAGAGACAGAAAGAGAGAGAGAGAAAGAGGGGATAAACAGACATACATACAGACATACAGACAGAGAAGGGAGCATACAAGAAGATGAGGATAAAAATCACGGATATCAAGAGATAAATAAAAGATAAGAAAGAAACGTCACAGAGGAAAGAAAAACGACCAAAAAAATTAATTATAATGTTCATGAAGAAGATGTCAAACTTAATCACAAAAATTGAGAAACATGAGTGAAGAGAAACAGAAAATAAACGAAACTACAAAGAGCGAAAAAAACTTCCAGCGAACGCCAGATTTCAGACAAAGTACAGAAACCCAGAGTTTGGCTACAGAATGCCAGTTACCAGATTACTGAAACAAATAGTCAGTCTTGTACAACGCCAATCTGGCAGAACGGCAGACAGCACAAGAAATTGAAAGGGGACATTGTTTCTTTTATCAAGCAGATAAACGGTTCTCATCCCTGTGCGAGCTACGCAGGAAACAAGTGCTCATTCAACAAGCCTTCACATAGCTGACTCAGTTCATGTTTGTTCTAACTCCACTTTTTTTGCACAACTGCGAAAACGTTTGTGGCTTTAGTATTATGATAAGGAGTAAGAACAAATCGGAGCTGTGTAACATCTTGATAATGCCACAACGCATTTTAAACAAGTGTCAAAGTGTGCATTTAGTTATACCTCTTCTACATACTAAAATATCTCCAGCTTTTCAGAAAGTCGAGATAGAACAAACAGGAACTAGGGTCGCAACATGTTTCATTTGAAGACGCCTGTTCCAAGGCCAACTGATGATGATGATGTTCCATCACTAATTTAACTTTCTTAGTAATCGAGGAGGAGGTTCACGGCCACTTGGAAATAATTTTCTGAAAACTTGGCTGCATTTTTTAAGCTTTTGTTCTTGGTAGGCTTATCGTAGAAATGGATTTCCTACATCAAACCGACGTCGGCACGATGTCGTAACCAGCGGATCTACATAAGAACGACGTTACTCCTGTGTGCAAATTTGAGACCTCAATAACAAGTGGCCGTTATCGTGCCGGCCCGCCGTTAAACTCAAACTCAAACTCAAACTCAATAACTAGTATTGCATGTATCATATTTCCGTACGGTTGATAGGATTAAAGTAGGGACGAATTACCTACATCAAACCGATGTCGGCACGATGTTGTAACCATCAAAATCTGATTTACATGGGAAGGATGTCATTCTTACTTGACCTCAGTCCTACACATCAGGTTTCCGTAGGGTTTTGATAGGGAGAATGCCGTCCAGTAGTCTGTCCTACAGCGAAAGAAAGACATTTTGAAGCCACAGGGCAAAAGACAGAGATGGAGTAGTTTTGTATTTTTTGCTTGCTGGCCCTGCCTGTCTCCGTTTGAAGACCACTGTAGCAGGCAAAGCTCTGGCTCTGTGGCTGAAACAGCCCCGAGTGCTGTATCTACGTGAGTACAGGAGCTGGTCTGTAGGCGATATCGCTTAGCGTCATTGGTGGGGGTTACAACTTGCTTTTGTATGTGTGCAGGTGTGTGTGAGAGGGACAGAGAGGGAGTGAGTGAGTGAAGGAGTGAGTGAGTGAATGAAGGAGTGGGTGGGTAAGTGAGTGAGTGAGTGAAGGAGTGAGTGAGTGAGTGGGTGAGTGAGAGAGAGAAAGTGTGAGAGAGAGTGAGTGAGAGAGAAGGAGAGAGAGAGAGAGAAAGTGAGAAAGGTAGTGAGTGAGAGACAGTGAGAGTATGTGTGAGTGTGTGTGTGTGTGAGAGAGAGAGAGAGAGAGAGGGAGAGACAGAAAGAAAGAGTATGTGTGTTAGGAGGACGGGAGAACAAAAGGGAAAGATAAAGAAGAAAAGAAGGGTCCTTATCTTTAAGCTTCAGCCAAATCACTCAGATTCCTTTATGGACAGAGTAACGGACAGATGGACAGACATATACACGGTGGTTGTGGTAGTCGTGATGGTGGTGGTGGTGGTACTAATGATAGTGACGGCAATGGCAGTAGTGGTGTAAGTGGTGGTCTAGTGACGTTGGTAATAATGTGGTGTTGGTGGTGATGGTGGTGGTAGCGGTGGTTGTGTTGGTGAGATAGAGATGCAGATGTTAGTGACGTGCTGACGACGGTAGTGGTGGCATTTGGTGAGGTTAGTAATTTATGATGGCGCTGCCGTAGTAGCAGCGGTGGCACTCGGGATGTTGCTGCGACTACTGGTGTATTGACGAGAACACCAACTTGAAATGTTGGCACTCTGGCCATAGTAATAAACTACAACAAGGGAGGAGAAGATGGTGCTGAAGAAGACTTTGAAGAGACCGACAAAGATGATAATGATAACGAAATGGACTCGAAATCAGAGAATAAAACTAACATCACTACGCCGAGATGATGACAAAAAGGTAGATAAAAAAGCCCAGATGTAGAAAGAAAGCTGATGTCGAACCAACAACGGAAATATTGTTTTACAGAGTTGGCGCCCCCGTCTGACCTAAATAACTTCTCACCAGTTCCGGGTGTGCAAAAAATATAAACATAGAGACGTCAGTGTTTTGCCAGGTTCCCTCGCGACAGGAAGGTATCGAGGCTTGTAATCAGATATAAATAAACGAATCAACATTGAAGGGGAGTCTTTTTCAAATCTCAGCGGGGATTGGAAAAGATTATATTTTGTGAGACTCGATTACTGTGTTCATGAGAAGACGCGTGGAATTGTGGTAAAATACCTACGGATTGGTGGTTCACTAAGATAAGACTGTTTTGTCGCGGTTTCAGTGCGAGGCGTAAATTTTGGTGTTAAACAAGACCTCACACACTGGCAAGACTGAAATGTCTGTTTCACTAGTCCGGGGGTGTCAGAACTGTCTTGAGAGAGCTGGCGGTAAGAGAGAACTCCCGCACTGAGTCAACAACAGTCGCAAAACAGAACTGACTCCGTGTGCCATCAGCTAGTTTTGTCTGTAGACATTACTTTTGATTTGAAAAACTAGTGAAAAGCGTTCATACTGACCTGTTCATGCTTACTTTTCTACAAACTTTTGCCATTGTTATAAAAGGTTTTACGTAGAAGAGATTTCGCTTTTACGGGACATCTATGGTATTGTGAAAACATAGAGTTTGAGTTTGGATTTTTATATTTGTATTTGTATTTGTACACTATTTTAATCCCATTCGGGAAATTTGCCTTCGCGTCATTGCACCCAGTTACAGCTGGAGCAGGCACGTCGTCGCCACAGTGCAGCGCCGGTAGGCGTTTTTTGTTGTTGTTTTTTTAGGGGGTGAGAGATGAGGGGGGAGGGGGAGGGAGTGGAAGAATTTTATTTGATTTTTGCCCGGGCAGCGGCCTGCTCGGCCTGCTCTTTTCGATTTCCAAATGCCAAGGTATCTTTAACGTGCGCAACGTGCACATGGGCCCTCCGGATTTTTCGTCCTATCCGAGAAGACTAGGTACTCGATCCTACCCCACAATAGGATCAGGGAATTGAAAATATGAGAAAAATCCCAAACTTCCAACATGCCTGCACCGGCCGGGTTTTGAACCCGGGACCCTTGGCATGAGAGGCGAGCACCTTGCCTCTAGACCACCTTGCCCCCCACCTTGTTTACGCGCTTCGACACGACCACGGCCACTTTTAGCCTTTCACAGTCTGTTTGGCTATTTTATTTATGCTTGGTACTCAGAGCTTCACCAGTGTAAGTTTCACGAGTGGAATTAAATAGTTCCGTATAAATTTGACAACGCTGGTAAAATTCTCAAGGTTGTCTTGTATGGACCTGAAAAGAATTTTGTAAATAAGTACAATGTAAAAACACGGAAATAATTACGGAATGCAGAATATTTCTTTTTTTCCTTTCTATTTAATTCACGCAAATTCAAATTCTCTTGATAGTTTAATAACATATAACTTAGATCTATATAATTTATTCTTATTCCCTGTCGTGATGTTTAAAATGGCATTAAGATTAATTTCTTGAAAAGAAAAAAGCTAACTTCTCTGTGATTCCCTTGTCTTTATTTACAGAGAAATGAAAACCAGAAACAGCAAGGGAAACAACAGCAACAAAAGCAACCTTTTGTGTCTTCCTTAGCAACAATGTACTTTAAGTTATTCCTCCTCCCCCCCCCCCCTCTCTCTCCCCTCCCCCACCTCCCCCACTAGAGACTGCCATTTGAAATCTCCCAAGAAGATCTGTATTCGTGTTTCACAGTCAGGGACAGTCTATGTTACATCGATGCCCTTTGGAAAAATCGATACAACTATTCCTTTTCTCCTCCCCAAGAAAGTCCTGAAATCATGAACAGAAAAGAGAAGGCAAGAGACAGCATGAAACTTTGTTGTTTTAACAGCTGGGGGAGAAACCAAACACCCGGTGGAAAGCTGTAGGTGAAAGTAAACTCGTGTCGCACGTGGGTTTAGGACAAAAACTGTAAAAATATGTGGCTGCCATAATATATCGAATAATTATGTTCTCGAGTCTACTAAACGTTTCAAATTCTGAAATTCCAGGAGTAAGTGTGAGTGAGTGAGTGAGTGAGTGAGTGAGTGAGTAAGTGAGTGAGTGAGTGAGTGAGTGAGTGAGTGAGTGAGTGAGTGAGTGAATGAGTGAGAGGAGTGAGTGAGTGAGTGTGTGAGTAAGCGAGTAAGTGAATGAGTGAGTCAGTGAGTGAGTGAGAGTGAATGAGTGAGTGTGTGAGTGAGTGAGTGAAAGGAGTGAGTGAGTGAGTGTGTGAGTGAGTGAATGAATAAGTGAGAGGAGTGAGTAAGTGTGTGTGTGTGAGTGAGTGAGTGAGGAAGGTGAACGCTAAAGACAAAATCACAGAAAGAGAGAGGGAAAGAGAGAGAGAAAGAGAGATGGGGGACCTAAAAAAGGATGGAACGATAGTACAACAGGGAAGTACCACATAAGATAATGGGTTGTGGATGAAAAGTGTTGCTTTATTTATTTGTGTTCTTTCTTTCCTTTTTTGTCTAAATTCTGGACAAAGATCGGCCAAGGTCAGATGGCGAGACAGAAATTAAGACTGGAAAACATGCGGGAGAGAGAATATCCCATAAACAAAAGAAGGATAGAGAGAGAGAGAAAGAGAGTGGAAGGAGAGAAGGGGAAGGGGAGTCGGGGAGAGACAGAGAGTGGTCGGGGAAAACGAGGAGGGGCATACAGAAAGTGGCAGGCAGAGAAAGAGGAAGAAAAATATACATAGAGAGAGAGAGAAGGAGATAGAGTGTCAGGCAGGGAGGGAGAGAATGAGAGAGAAACAGAATGTGGGAGAGTGGCAGACAGCCAGGGAGATAGAGAGACAGGACGAAAGCCTACAAAGATGTGTTTAAAAATACGACAAAAGGCGAACAGTTACAGGGATCGAAAGACAGAAGGAAAGACCACAAAGACGTTAGCCAATGCGACAAGAGGAGGAAATTGGCAAACTTCCCCGGGACGTCCCCAGACTTCATTAGGAGTTGCAAAGTCTTATCGTGTCCTGGCAGTGTTGCGTGGTCTGTTCTGTATCTCCTCAGGCAGAGAGGAATTGAGACAGAGGAAAAGATTAACAATAGGAGGGGGAGGGGGGGGGAAGGCAATTAAAAAGAAAGAAAGAGAAAATGAAAGAAAGAAAGAGAGAAAAAAGAAAGAAGGAAAATGGAAAGAAAAATAGATAGATTGATAGATAGATAGATAGATAGATAGATAGATAGATAGATAGATAGATAGATAGATAGATTGATAGATAGATAGATAGATAGATAGATAGATAGATAGATAGATAGATAGATAGATAGATAGATAGGTAGATAGATAGATAGATAGATAGATAGATAGATAGATAGATAGATAGATAGATAGATAGATAGATAGATAGATAGATAGATAGATAGATAGGTAGATAGATAGATAGATAGATAGATAGATAGATAGATAGATAAAAACCGCTGCAACGACATAACACACACACACTCACATACACAAACACCACAAAGACAGCCCAAAAGACATGTGTCAATCAGTGGACGCTGACATTCTGACAAGTGAGTTATGCCCTGTAGACTGGGCAGGCAGGTATTGGCTACACAAACTGCTGCAATGGACGTACGAATGTGCCAGGGTCTAAAAATATTAAAGATTTTAGTCTACCTGTGTGTGTATTGCATGAGCAATATTAGAGGGTGAGACAGATGAATGGAGAAACTGAGTGAGAGAGTGTCTGAGAGAATGAGAGAGAGAGGGAGAAAGAGGGAGAGAGAGGGGAGGCGAGAAAGAGAAAGACAGACAGCCAGAGAGAGAGAGAAGGAGAGAGGGAGGAAGGCCAAAAATGGGGGAGACAGAGAGAAAGAGAAAGACAGACAGCCAGACAGAGAGGCAGAGAGACAGAGAGAGAGAGAGAGGAGAAGGGTGAAAGAGGACAGAAGAAAACAAAGAAAGAGAGAAAATTTGAAAGAGAAAAACAGTCAGCCTGAAAGAAAGCGAGAGAGAGAGAGAGAAAGGGAGAGAGCGGGAGGAAGAAAGAGAGAGAGTGAGAGGGAGAGAGAGGAAGAAAGAGAGAGAGAGAGAGAGAGAGACAGAAATATCCTGTGAGTAGCAATTCGAGAGACCATCCATAAAGACATAAACTCGAGTTTGCCGATTTCCGGTAAAAAAACAAAAATCATAAATAAATATTATTAAGAAATGGCTTTTGTCCAAAATGGTCGTGCCCATGTCATTTGTGGTTAAAAAAAAATTGAGACCATTCACAAAGTTTCGTAATTTTCTGTCACGTGGTCATAAAGTTTTATGACGCTTACATGTTCACCCTTTATAGCTCCATGATGATGATGGTGATGGTGATGATGATGATGCTGATGATGATGAAGTTGATGACTAAATGCCTAAGTATGTTCTCCACAAAATTCTTCTCCCCCCTATGTAAACTCTTCATGACCTGGGGGCAAACTCCCTTCCCCCCCCCCACCTCCCCCACCCGACCCTTTCGAGCGTACGTGATGGAACCCAGCAAACTGAGCCCAGATACCATCTGAACCACGACATCGGAAGTCAGGACGGATGCTGTGACGTGATGGTATGTACTTGTAGGGAGGAGAGGAAGACATCTGTGTGACTAGGTGAAGGTAGGTATGCTCACTGGGTCGGTGGGAGGCCATACCGTGCAGTCAGAGCGAAAGTGAAATAGGGAGAAGGAAAGAAAGACGAAGATTCAGAAAGCAGGAAAGAGAGAACGGGTTAACGTGCGGATGTCTATGGCCACGCGCTACAATTTAGACCTACGTTTTTAGTTAGAGTCTGGGTTTTATGACACGTCGGCACGATAACAGCCATTCTGCTCAGATCACGTTCGAGTTGGTACTCTATTCATGTTTGGTATGCAGAGCTTCTAGATTTCACAAAACAGAATTAAATACTTCCATATCAATTTTATTACACTGGTAAAATTGTCAAAAGTTGTTTTGTATAACAAGCTGAGGTCCCCGGCCCTGCCCGGGATAAATCGGTTTGAATATTGATTTCAGTTCTGGGTGGTTATTATGGACCTGCTTCATTTGGCCTGCTCCTATTTGTTTATTTTATTTTTGTTTGTTTGTTTTTAAATAAGTCTGCTCTGCCTTTGTGAGTTGACACCCTGCGCATCCCGTACAACAGCATGATTTGCGCACGGGTTAATGTGTTTGATAGTGAACACATCGCAGGAAGTGATAACGAAACCTTAAAATGGCGAACCATGACTCGAAATAGATCTAAATGATGGCGAAACAATAAATTTCCAATAAAAAAAACTACACCGACTTGAGACTTCTATTAAAAACTGTGTACCCTTACATCCATTCTGATGCACCGTATAAAATTTGAAGTCTGAGTGTTGAGTGGTTCAGAAGCCTTTTGCAACGAAAAATCTCAAGTCCACAAATGTATATAGTATAGATATCTGGAAAGAGTTTTGTAAATGTGTATAAAAGTTTTTGAATTAAGGCTATAACTCTTGGCCTCTTCCAGAAAACAAGACGCGCTGTGAGTCCACGTTAGAAAATAATGGAACCGCATTTGAAGTTGAAACGTGGGAAATTCGATGAAGACGCAGAAGGAAAAAAAGAAAGCTGCATTTTTCCAAAGTTCTGTGTCGGTATCAAATACAAAGAATAGTTTACTACAGCAAATCAATATTACATTATATTTCAAGACTTTTCCATGCTTGGCAGCACCAGTCACTGACTAAACCGCCAAATGTATAAACATGAAAAATTTCATACAGGCTACAGTTGATAATACTAAGACAGTAACATAACTATTAATAATAATTACCGATAGTAAGGCGTATATTTTTCAGAAAACACGAACATATCTTTTTTTCCGATTCAATTCGTGTTCCCGTCCTGGCCTCTTTAAGTTTTTATGGTTTTCGCCCTTCGCTAGATCTCCATTTGGCCCACTTTTCCTTAATATGAACTGTGTGAGTGATATACTAATGCGCGTGGGAGACTTTATTTGAGAGAGAGAGAGAGAGAGTTTGAGTTTTGAGTTTTGATTTTGAGTTTAGAGCAAGCACGTCGACCCGACAAAGGTCACATTGTGCTAGGAAAAAATAAGACAATAGACAGAATATAACAGAATGATAGGACAGAAGGAGATCTTATCAGAAGCGCCCGCCAACCATCCGAGAGTGAGAGAGAGAGAGACAGAGTGAGAGATAGAGACAGAGAGAGACAGAGTGAGAGAGAGAGACAGAGAGAGACAGGCAGACAGAGAGACAGAGTGAGAGATAGAGTGACAGAATGAGAGAGAGAGAGTGAGAGAGAGAGAGACAGAGAGAGACAGACAGACAGAGAGACAGAGTGAGAGATAGATACAGAGAGAGAGAGAGACAGAGTGAGAGACAGAGAGAGACAGAGAGAGACAGAGAGAGACAGGGGAGAGAGAGAGAGAGAGAGAGAGAGATGGGGAGATGAAAGAAAGAGAAGGATACACAGAAAGGGATGAAGGAAGGAAGGAAGTAGGTTTATTCCAGGCAAGCCCTGGAACCTCAGGTAAATGTAGGATAACTATTAACTTCTAAACAAAAATCTATTCCAAGTGTTTCTTTTAAGTTTTTATCTGTTCATTGTCTACACGGAATGTAGCCTTTAACCCGTATAATTATTGTCTGTGTGCAATGTAAACCCATTCGCTTGAAAATAGCTAAATAAGACATGTTTAAACGATCAAACCTTTCAAATTCTACTCACCCAGAACAATCCACACTAAACTCTACTTTATTTCAAGACTCACATAATAATACTGATTTTACGTTGTCTGGTTCTTCAATCTCTTGTCTTAAGAAGCAAATATTGATTAATGTTTTGTCTTCTCCTCTAGAATTTCCAAGCAGGCAAGATATATTATTATTAAAAATTTCAGTGAAACACTAGAATTAAGTGCCAGATTTTTCCGTTCAGCGATGCCAAACCAGCATTGTTTACAGGGATCACCTTCTATTTAAGAGATCATCGGGTAGTAGACTGATAGGAATCCTTCATCCCATAAGGATATGCACCCCACACACTTTCTCTCGCAGCCCCCCTCCACCCCCCCCCCCAACCTCCCTCTTCACGGAAGGACGATCCCACAAGCAAGGACTTACCTGATGTTTTTCCATATTATTTAAGCATAATTTAAAATGTGAAAGTGTCAACAAGAATACGAGGGGAACCACTCGAACTGTTTCCTTCCACAAACCATTTCCTTTGTCTATCAGGATTATAGAAATTCAATACAAAGTGTTTGTTTTTACATGGCTGCATCAAATGCATTATAAACATTTATGCATCCTTGACGAAGTTGTAACGTGAGAATTATCATACGTGTATCAATCTATCTATCTATCTATATATCAATTGTCTGTCTATCTATCTATATGTCTATCTATCTATCTATCTATCTATCTATCTATCTATCTATCTATCTATCTATCTATCTATCTATCTATCTAGATCGATCGATCAATTCTAGATCTCTCTCTCTCTTTCTCTCTCTCTCTCTATCTATCTATCTATCTATCTATCTATCTATCTATCTATCTATCTATCTATCTGTCTGTCTATCTATCTATTTAGTTAGACCTATCTATCTACCTATCTATTTACACCAATCTATCTATCTATCTATCTATCTATCTATCTATCTATCTATCTATCTATCTATCTATCTATCTATCTAAGCCCTAAGCATCACAACACTATCAAACATATAACCTTACAACACCCCTACCTGTCCCAGAAAATACATGATGATCGTTCAACCAACAATCATAACTGATATTCCAGTCATCTCCGAATTCACGCAGCCCTTTTAACTCATTCAGCGCCACCATAAACCCAATTTCTCTTGTGTATAACTTCAACACAGTCACGAATCCAGATCATGTAATTTCTTCACAGTGAAAAGGACAGGCTAAACAACGCGAAATCTTTCACCGCTTCAGTCACAAAAATCCGGAAACAAAATCTGAATACAATCTTCAACCTTTCAGTAATATCAATCACAAAAATCAGGAAACAAAATCTGAAACTCAATCTTCGATTTTTCAGTATTTCAATCACAAAAGCCCCGAAACGAAATCTGAAACACAATCTTTAATCTTTCAGTATTTCAATCCCAACAAATTTGGAAACAAAATCTGAACACAATCTTCAATCTTTCAGTATTTCAATCCCAACAAATTTGGCAACAAAATCTGAAACACAATCTTTAATCTTTCAGTATTTCAATCCCAACAAATTTGGAAACAAAATCTGAACACAATCTTCAATCTTTTAGTATTTCAATCACAAACTTCAGGAAACAAAACTCTAATACAAACTTCAATCTTTGAGTATTTCAATCACGAAAATCCGGAAACAAAATCTGAATACAATCTCCAGTCTTTCAGTATTTCAATCACAAAAATCAGGAATCAAATACTGAAAGATTGCAGATTCCATTCCGGTTTCATCTTCCAGTATTTCAATCACAAAAATTCGGACGCAAAATCGCAATACAATCTTCAATCTTTCAGTATTTCAATCAACAAAATCAAAGAAAAAAAAAACAAAAACTGGAAAACAAATCAGTCAGCAATGTCTTAAAAGTTACCTTCCTCTGTTCGAACGTTTAACTCCTTTCTCCAGCCTCCTGTTTTCACACGTTAGCAGTTGTGCTTGGAAAACTATCAATGAACTGGCAGGCAGGAAGAATCGTGGTCGCTGGCGGTGGGAAAAAAATATACCTCTCTCGTCTTGGGAGACACGTATGTTAGAGGCAACTCCAGTGTATGGGACAGCGGCACCCCACACTTTACCGTGCGTTTGTGTGTGCCGTTCAGTGCAGAGCTAATGCTGCTGAATCAAGGTTATATTAGCCAGTGGTTCTGGGTTTTTTTGCGTTTTCTTTCTTTTATTTTTTGTTTTTCTTTCGGGTTTAGTTGGTGGTGGTGTTTTTTTCGGAGGGGGGGGGGGGGAGGTGAGGTTGAGGGGTCACAGGGAAGGAGGGTGGAGCTGCCTGAAATAATGAGGTTTCCGCCCAATTACGATTATTATGTTTTCTCTCTCTCTCTCTCACTCTCTCTCTCTCTTTCTCTCTCTCTCTCTCTCTCACTCTCTCTCTCTCTTTCTCTCTCTCTCTCGCCTCTCTCTCTCCAGTCTGTCTGCCTGACTCTACCTATGCTACGTTATTTCTCTCTCTCTCTCTCTCTCTCTGTGTCTCTCTGTCTCTCATTCCCTCTGTTTCTTTCTCTCTATCCTTCCCCAGCACCCCTCTCTCTCTTACCTAGAATAGGTATTTCTATCTCTCTCCGTTTCTTCCTCTCTCTCTCTCTCTCTGTCTCTCTCTCTTTCTCTCTCTCTCTCTTTCTCTCTCTCCCTCTCTCCCTCTCTCTCTCGTTCTCCCAATCTCCGTAATTTGATTTAGTAGGCTTCCCCTTCAGGTTTCATAACCTCTCTTGTCTTTCATTCTCGCCAATTACCCTTCTCTGTAAAGCACCACTCCACCACCCCCACCCCGTCCACTAGCCAAGCAAGATGTTCTC